>OX384030.1:44279266-44446766 GCA_947534325.1 Agonum fuliginosum | reverse complement strand
TCACTAGAATGTCAGTGGACATTCTCCAGTCCACGCATCAGTGATGTTCTTAACATCTAACCTAAAGAACGAATACGATGATAATATGCTATAACGGGACCTCCCGGTACCGCGGGCTTGCTGGAGTCGGTACACGAAGAAGGTTTACTGGTATGGTTACTTTACTTCTCAGTTTACCGGTTCAAATGAGGAAGTACATCAAGGACAATTGTTAGCATGTTGTACGTGTTGATAATGACAGTATTAATTCAGTGAAATTTAGTTTTTGAGTTTTTAAAAAGTTAAGGGTTCCGTCTCCATAACAAAATATTGCATGTTTAGAGGTGAAGAAGTTTCTCCTTTACTCATTGCACTTGCACATGAAAAATTTGAAGGATAAACAGGTACTAACTAGATGTTAAAGAATTAATCGTATTATCAACAACTGTTATTACCTTTTAATATGCAACATTTATTGATAATTATCAACAGCATAATACGTTAGTTACTTATAATACGTTAGATACCTACTTATAATTCATTAGTTACGGACTTATTACGTTAGATACAACCATAATAACATCAAAACCTTCCATAATATGCGAACTGTCAACTGATTGACAGATAAAATAGTCCAGTCGAGATAGACATTCAAATAGAAAAAATTAGGGGGAGCGACTTTTTTTTAATCGTCGGGAGGTGGGGGCGGTTGGAAGTCTAAATCTCGATTTTCGAACTAATCTCGTCATTGCGTTCGCCGCCACCTTGATTTAAAGTTCAATTTTTTCGTTTATCTGAAATAACTCGTTAATATATATATATATATATATATATATATATATATATATATATATATATATATATATATATATATATATATATATATATATATATATATATATATATATATAAATATTCGGACTTAATAAATATATTTGCCGTTGCGAAAGTACGAAAATTAGAAATATAAAAATAGAAAATTGAATTGAGATTTTTATAAATAGGTATTTAATATAGGTAGGTACATGAGTAGGATGTAGATTAATATACCAAAGTTAATTTTTATTTTAGCTATTCATATTCATACTTAGAGTTTATTTATTTTATGCTATATATTCGGTACTATTTAAAATATATAGTACCTAATAGTAACTAACCAAACTTGTTTTTAATTTATGTATTTTCCCCAATAATTTCTATGTCTAGGGGTCCTCGGGATGTCTTAACACGGTACTGACAGTTGTTGTCTCGATTTGCCCTCATATTTACCAATCCCTATTTACCACCGTCCCTTTTTTACCACCGTAATTGTTTTACCAATCCATTTTTTGCCAACATTATACTTTTCCCAATCCATTTTTTACCACCGTCCCTTTTTACCACTAATTCTTTTTTACCACCAACGTATTTACCAACGTATTCTTTTACCAATCCATTTTTACCACCGTTTTTACTTCCTTGTACGGAGTAATAAGGAAGTATTGTAATCGCGAAAAATTTCGGTTTTCAGATTTTGATGGAAATAGCCGTTTTGACCTTTTCTGAATCCATTATGACTAGTTTCGACGTGACGTCTGTACGTACGTACGTATGTACGTACGTACGGACGGACGTATGTGTGTCGCATAACTCAAATACGGTTAGACGTAGAAAGTTAAAATTTTGTATTTAGGACTGTTATAGCATCTAGTTGCGCACCTCCTATTTTTTGTTTCAATCTACAAACCGGAAGTAGTACTTTTTTAAAATATTTCGATAAATATTTAATTTAAGACAATTTTTTTATTTTAAATGAAAGTTTATGTGATTATTGCCTATAATCGGTATTTTGTAAATATTTTTGTATCTGCTATCATTTAAGAATAATTAAAGTATATATTTATAATTTAGTATTTCGGTATCTTGTAGTTCATGATCGATTAACATTTGTCATTTGTTACTACGTAAAATTTAAATGATTATGACAGTACAGTGACAATAGTAAAATATGCTTTATATCTTTCTTCTGCAGTTTAAATAAAATGACTAAAATAGATTTGTGAGTATAGTAGCAGTAGTAGTAGTACTTATATATTAATATATTTATATAATATTATATTTCTACATTTTAGTTATTAAGAAAAGTATGAACAGTTTAATAGGCGTACAAGGAAGTCATGTGGTGTCCACGTCAGATTTTTTTAACAAAGCTAACAAAACCGTACTAAAGCCCCACAAACTCGGTTTTGGTATTTACTACACTAACAAAGCTAACAAAACCGTACTAGAGCCCCACAAACTCGGTTTTTGTTTTTACTACAATAACAAAGCTAACAAAACCGTACTAGAGCCCCACAAACTCGGTTTTGGTATTTACTACACTAACAAAGCTAACAAAACCGTACTAGAGCCCCACAAACTCGGTTTTTGTTTTTACTACAATAACAAAGCTAACAAAACCGTACTAGAGCCCCACAAACTCGGTTTTGGTATTTACTACACTAACAAAGCTAACAAAACCGTACTAGAGCCCCACAAACTCGGTTTTGGTATTTGCTACACTAAGAAAGCTAACAAAACCGTACTAGAGCCCCACAAACTCGGTTTTTGTTTTTACTACAATAACAAAGCTAACAAAACCGTACTAGAGCCCCACAAACTCGGTTTTGGTATTTACTACACTAACAAAGCTAACAAAACCGTACTAGAGCCTCACAAACTCGGTTTTGGTATTTGCTACACTAAGAAAGCTAACAAAACCGTACTAGAGCCCCACAAACTCGGTTTTGGTATTTGCTACACTAAGAAAGCTAACAAAACCGTACTAGAGCCCCACAAACTCGGTTTTTGTTTTTACTACAATAACAAAGCTAACAAAACCGTACTAGAGCCCCACAAACTCGGTTTTGGTATTTGCTACACTAAGAAAGCTAACAAAACCGTACTAGAGCCCCACAAACTCGGTTTTGGTATTTGCTACACTAAGAAAGCTAACAAAACCGTACTAGAGCCCCACAAACTCGGTTTTGGTATTTGCTACACTAAGAAAGCTAACAAAACCGTACTAGAGCCCCACAAACTCGGTTTTGGTATTTGCTACACTAAGAAAGCTAACAAAACCGTACTAGAGCCCCACAAACTCGGTTTTTGTTTTTACTACAATAACAAAGCTAACAAAACCGTACTAGAGCCCCACAAACTCGGTTTTGGTATTTACTACACTAACAAAGCTAACAAAACCGTACTAGAGCCCCACAAACTCGGTTTTGGTATTTGCTACACTAAGAAAGCTAACAAAACCGTACTAGAGCCCCACAAACTCGGTTTTGGTATTTGCTACACTAAGAAAGCTAACAAAACCGTACTAGAGCCCCACAAACTCGGTTTTGGTATTTGCTACACTAAGAAAGCTAACAAAACCGTACTAGAGCCCCACAAACTCGGTTTTGGTTTTCACTACACTAACAAAACCGTACAATAGCCCCACAAACTATTAATGGTAAAACGGAATAGCGGTAAAAAAGTATGGTGGTAAAAGTTGTAATGGTAAAAACGGAGTGGTAAAAATGTATTAGTGGTAAAACGAAATAGCGGTAAAAAGTATAGTGGTACGAATGCAGAGGTAAAAGTTGGAGTTGTAAAAATTGAGTGGTAAAAAATGGGTTAACGGTAAAACAGGATAGCGGTAAAAAAGAATGGTGGTAAAAATGCTGTGGTAAAAGTTGGAGTGGTAAAAACAGAATGGTAAATATGTAGCACAACGGTTGTCTCTTTTACTCGTAGAGATGCACATGCTAAATAGCTAGTTAATATCAGTATTCTAAAAATTTGTAAGCATTAAATTAGAAAATATCTGGCTATTTGTATTTTAGTACCAGCCCTTGCTTACAGTCAACCACCTTCTTATTAATTCTAAATTTTTGTTAACAATTGCAGAATTCTATTGGGCTACTGTAGTTATTCAAACGAATTGTTTGTTGATGGAGTTGGAGATGGTTTCTCCAAAATATCTTTTCTCGTTTATTTAAAGACATCGAGAAAACAATATTTTCGGATATTAAAATTTATGACAATCTTACATGAAAATTTCTACCCTATCTAATGGTGCTAATCATTATTAAAAAGCTTAAAATCCTCCCACTGCCATGTATTTATATTTTAGATTCTATTGTACATGTACATAAAAATTTAAATCTATTTGTCAGGAATAGTGAAGTTCACCACTACAATACTCGCGGTAACGACTCATTAAGAAAGACTAATCATAGACTCAATATGTCATCTAAGAATTCTGTCAATCTGGATCTTTATAACCACATACCGTCATCAATTTCTAGCCTTGATCCAAAACAGTTCAAGTCTAAAATCAAAAACATACTGCTAGAACACTGCTTCTACTCACTCCACTTTGACAATGCTTGATGAATCAGGTGCTATATTATATTTTTATATATTTTATATTTGTTGTAACTTTGTATTGTACTTGTCATTAATTGTATATTTCAATACGTGACCAAATAAATTATTATTATTATTTCAAATTTTACTGCGAATTAGCAACAATTAATTTAAAAAAATATATATTGATTTTTAACTTTAATTGTAAATTATTATGTATAAACGTTATTTTAGCCACTTTATTAGGAACGAGCGTATCTAGTGTATGAAAAACGAGTACCTATCTAGAGAATTTATAAATGAGTCACATACTACCTATACTTTTTCTACGACCACAAATAACACAACATAAATTAATAAATAGGTATGTAATATTTCATTTATAATAATAATAATTATATATATATATATATATATATATATATATATATATATATACTGCCCAACTATGGAGAAAGGCAGTATATGCAAAAACTCAAAATGGCAGATAATGCGCATTTACTTTAAACGTTTATGGCAATAACCGTTAAAACTACCCTCTTGTAAAATTATATGTATCTTGTCTAAAATTTAAATTAAAAGTAATTGAAATCTTTAAAATTAAACAATTGATTACTTTTGTTATGTTTAATGCATATACTGCCTTTTTAACAAGTAAAGTTTCTAAAAAAATATACTTTCGAAAAGCAGTAAGTGACAATTACTGTTTTTTACCATTTATTGAGAAATTACTGATTTATATTTTTGTTAGGACTTCGGTATTTAAATTATCATAAAACAAAGAACAATTCATTTATTTTTTATTTTGGCAGATACCTAATTTATGTTTTAATATTCTGACATAATAAAAACCTATAAAAGCAGTATCTACAATATTTGCAAGTTAGTAAAAAGGAAGAAGGCAGTAACTGAATTTTAACGTGTACACATACTGCTTTTATGTGTAAAATCGTGCATTTACTGCTTTTTGAGTTGTAATGTACGTGTATTTCTTAAAGGCAGTATATTATTTTCCTTTATATTTCCAATGTTTCTTAATTTTACTGCTTTTTTGTGTTGTATTAAGGTGTAAAATTGGCATACCATTCAGAAAATGTAAAAAAGTGTTTTTTTATTTTTTTGTAGTTACTGCCTTTCTCCATAGTTATATATATATATATATATATATATATATATATATATATATATATACAGGGTGTTCATTTTAAGTGGCGCACCATTGCTATCTCGAGAAGTATAAGAGCTACGAAGAATGAACGAAAGAATTTTTTTTAGACCAGTGGTTCTCAAACTACGGGGTGCAAGAGTTTGAAGCATGTGTTTAAAAACAGTCAGAGTTGGTGCATTTCTGTGTGGGGAGAGATCCGCATTCGCGGTTTAATATTTGACTGTTCGCGTATAAGCTTGTTGTTATTTATTGTTGATATAATTATTTAAATATTATTCATTGATGATGTTAGCAAATATATTTCTTATGTTATTTATAGTGATTATGAGTTCTTGAAAAGAATATATTTTAAATTTTTGATATAAAAGCATTTCTTAACACTTTTTATATCAAAAGTGCTTCCCTTCTTACCAACATCACGCTACGCCACTGCTTGTAGGGGGAATATTATGGACTCGTTGCTTCCTCGGTGCGCCCATGTGTTATTTGCCAAGTGTGCATTTTCGCAGGAAGTTCAAGAGTAAATAATGATAAGTAAGCTATGTTCTAAGAAATAAGAATCGATAGTTTAGTTATTAAATAATGTAAGTAGTTGTGAAATATTCATTGTTTGTTTCATATTGTATACATAGGACTGACTTATTGCAAATATATTGTTTCATTGTTTACCTTTTATTTTGCCAGAGTGTAGAAATGGCTGATATTTTTTTTGTGCAAATGTTAGCGAATAATAGTTAGTTATGTATCTAAGACGAAAAGAGAAGCTTAAATGTATACAACCGTTTAAGGTAGGAAATCCGTCAATCATAAGCGTTCGTTAGTTCGATGTGAGGTGTGGTCAATGCAGTCAAAAATGAGAAATAAGAAATCATTCATAAAAATCGTATAAATTTGGATGTAAATTACAAATCATAGGGAATCATAGACATCCATTGGAATAAAAAGAATAACTTAATTTAAAGTTCATACGGGTTGAACATAACAATTGACTATTAAGCACAGGTTGGAGTTGGCTTCTATATTTGACATTAAATTTTTGTGGAAAACTGAAGGAAATTAATTATTTCTTTAAATACACTTGCCTAAGTATAGAATTTTTAAGCTATATATATATATATATCTATATATATATATATATATATATATATATATATATATATATATATATATATATATATATATATATATATATATATATATATATATATATATACAGGGTGTAACAGAAATAAGTGCTTTAATTTTAACCTGTAATGTCCCTCGACGAGAGAAATAATGTACCGTAATCAAATTAAAAAACATCAATTACCGACTGTCAAAACAAAAACACATGTTCACTATTAATTTAATTTATGCTGCGCTGTTCTTGTTATTCTGCGCAGTGATAGTGCTGGAACTGCCTGTTATTTGTTGCGCAGTTATTTTTGTTGTGCGCATTGCGCAATGCTGCAAGATGCAATCAGCTAATTCGTGTGCATATTTCCAAGAATTGCTAGCGGCAAATCCTCAAGTAAGTCGAAAAGCATAGTATCTAAAAAATGCAGGTATTCTTGTCCATTTAAACGCTGCGGCATTATATGAGGACCAATGAGTCGTCCACCTATGATTCCTGCCCAAACATTTAAAGAAAATCGCTGCTGGTAGTTGTTTTCCTTGATAGCGAGCGGGTTTTCGTTTGTCCAAATGTGTGTGTTGTGCATGTTGAAAATACCTTCTCTTGTAAATCCCGCCTCATCAGTTGACAATACAAGTGATGAAAAATGTTGCTGCTCTTGTATTTTACCAATAGCACATTCGCAAAATTGACGTCTACGAGGTGGATCTATATGTAATAAATGTTGTACTTTTTATACATGGTATGGATGTAGATGTTGTTCTTTTAAAATCCTCCAAACTGTCGTATGTGATACTCCGTGTTGTGATGATGGTCTCCGTGTACTGGTTCCAGGCTGAGCTACAATGCCATGCAAAATAGCCTCTTCAACATGTTCAATGTGATGATGACGTTCCCTACCATGATCTTGAGCTGCAGGATTATACGATCCATAATCACGGAGATGTTGTACAACATTTACAAATGTGCGCACATGAGGCACACGACGATTTGGAAAACGTTTCATGTAAATTCGTTGGGCTTGAGCACCGTTTCCCAGAGCTTCACCATAGGTCAACACAATGTCTGTATATTCGTTATTTGTAAACGCAGGCATTTTGCAAGATTTTTATTTGTAATATCTGATCGCTAATTTTGTCCTTTTTGAAACTCTAAAAATTACCTTACAAAGGTAAAAATAGACGAGGCAAGGTTTTTGGGATATAAAGTTGAAAGCTAGTGAAATACTATCATTTTACGCATAAAAAAGACGTGATATCAATTGTTGAGGCAAATTATCACTATCTTAATATCGATCAATCAAACCAACCAAAGATGACAAAACAAAGAGAGTCACTGATTTAATTTAATCGAAGACGAAACTAGCGATGACAGTTTTGGTCTTCAACTAAAGCGATTTATAATGACAAAGTCTAATGCAAATTGATTCAGTCAACAAGGAAACTTTTTTATCAAACTCTACCCATCTCAAATTGCATTGAACAACAAGGAAATATTTTCTATAAAAATGTACCCATCTCAAATTGCAATAGTAAACAAAAAATCACTATATGACTCCGATACTCCAGAATTGAAGAATCACCTTAAACCTTGCCGTCCCGTCTTTTTTCTTCGGACCATTTCAAGCCGTACCGAGTTGATATACAGGTTGGTGGAGATGAAATGCGAACATAGTGAACATACATGACAATCGAACTTTCATGCCAGGTATCTTGATATATTTTGTAGTAGTGTCACAAAACGAAGTAATGTGAATTTGTGTGGCAAAAAGAGTAATCAGTAACAGAAATAATAATAAAATCTAAAAGTGCATGTAAACTTTCTCGTTCTGCTCGTACACATAAGAATTTATGCAAAGAAAATATTTTAATGACAATAAAAATTTCAATAATATGACAGCTACTTTGACATTGACAGTACTTATTCCACGTATATCAAGATGCCTAGCATTATAACTCCATTGTCATTTTTTTTTTGCATTTCACCTCCACCAACCTGTATAAACTTCAACTGAAACAACAGGAGAACTTAATTTGACGTGGGCATAGCTGGCTTGGATTTGTTATTCATATTTTTATTTGTAAAATTATTTTAGTTCTCAAAAAAATTAGTGACACACATAATACCTTAAAAAACGTTTTATTAGTAAACAAATAATCATAATGTACATGGCACTTTCGAAATATAACACACAATAATACACACAAATGTAAAGTAAGTAAATATAATAAAAAAGTATATTTACCAAATGTCGTTCGGGATAATTTTTAAATTAATAACATAAAATTTTAAGATATTGACACACTCATATGTAGCGAAGGCTGATATATTATGAATTTTCTTCCGAGTTGTCAGTTTCTCAATCTCGTATTCTTATTTTATTCATATATTTTCGAAAATCGTATCCATATGAATAATTCTATAATTTAATAACGAAATGTTAATGTGCAGTTTTGTTATTTGTAATAAATAATTACTTACAGTATCATTTGTAGTCAAAATGAGTTATCAAATGAAGGAAATATTTGCACTAAGAAAATGTCAAAATTAAACATGTAAAATGAACAAAATTTATAACGCCTACTTTACAATTATTTCGCACTTTGGATAAAATAATTCTCTTTTTTACCGATAATTTATGAAAGAATGCCATCTATATTTGCCGAGGGGAACTACAAACTGTGTTTCAGCAAAGGCTACCTGAGATTCCGCCGGCTGGTTTCAGCCGAGGTTTCAGCAAAGGCTACCTGAGATTCCGCCGGGTGTTTGTGCGACCAACAAATAAAAAACGTGACTTATCTTACCTCTTCAGTTCGATGGCGCGAACCATGATTTGCATTTTTGTTCTTAAGATTTAAAATACGTTTAAGTTTTTCTGTAAATTTGTTGAAAAGTCGACATTTTTTTAATGACGGCCGCCGCCGATTTGACATGGTCTGAAGAAAAAAGACGGGACGGCAAGGTTTAAGGTGATTCTTCAATTCTGGAGTATCGGAGTTATATAGTGATTTTTTGTTTACTATTGCAATTTGAGATGGGTACATTTTTATAGAAAATATTTCCTTGTTGTTCAATGCAATTTGAGATGGGTAGAGTTTGATAAAAAAGTTTCCTTGTTGAATGAATCAATTTGCATTAGACTTTGTCATTATAAATCGCTTTAGTTGAAGACCAAAACTGTCATCGCTAGTTTCGTCTTCGATTAAAATAAATCAGTGACTCTGTTTGTTTTATATCCCAAAATCCTTGCCTAGTCTATTTTTACCTGTGTAAGGTAATTTTTAGAGTTTCAAAAAGGACAAAATTAGCGACAATAGTTTTGGTTATATATCTACACTGAAAACTCACAATGTGAGTCCGCCACAGTGCCACACCCAATATGGGTAATAGGCGTGAAAGATGTATGTATGTATAAAAGGTAATTTGGCATGTATCTTATATGTATTTGGTACGTAACATATAGTTACATAACTTCGAAATATCTGTGAGCCTTTATTGTTATGTATCATATACATCTGTGTTTGCTGGGTAGATAACGCACACTCATTGCAACCAAAAATTGTTTGATTTATAACAACGAAGTGTCGAATAACCTATTCTTAAAATCACTTTTTCTTGGGCTTTATCGATTCAGTAATATTCTCTGACCTAAAATAAAGCATAGTTAGGCCGCGGAAACAAGTATTTATTATGATTTTATTCGTTTTTTGGGTAAAATATGTGGTTAGTTTCAATACAGGATATTCTGAAAATTAACAGAATTAAACATTTGATTTGTAAACAGTTCAATATTAAATACAATTTGGAAAATTAATCAATGCACTACGTATATTTTAAAAATAATCAAAGAATCAATAAGTTCACTTAATAATAATTAATAATTAAAATAAACTAAGTAATAATTGAACTGAATCACTAAGTTAATGATTGGTTGTCCACAAATTGACAAACTACCCTACATAAAAATCATCACGACACCCAAACCGAAGTAAATATACACGCGAATTTTACTTATGTGTGTGTAAGTGTAAATGTGTTATTGATAAACTAAATATAAATCCTATTAAATCTTCTGGTAAAGTTAAAAATGTGAAGTCCCTGCTGTCCATGGAAGGCCTTTGGATCCCTGGATCAGGCCTTGTTCAAAACCTTTGTAGATTGCAAGCTATTCGCGAGATTATATGCTGACTCATAAGTCCATGACCATGAAGGGCATGTGATCATACCCGACAACTAAATACAATTTATTAATAACATATTTCAAGAGATAAACGAACGAATAGATTATAAATTACTTAGAGTTGATTTAAGTTTATCTCAGAGTTGAAATATTCTTTCCTATTTCATGTGCTTTCATTATATTTGCTGTATATAATTTCACGATTCACTCTATTAACTAAAGTTGGGTTTACATTATGTGATTTATCATATGATTTAGCATATGATAAAGTCGTAAGAGAAATCTTCTGCTCAAACATGTCTGATGCTTTATTGATTTCATGTTCACATCATAAGAGTTTATGATTAGTATACTTCAACTTTATTTGACAGTACACTTATTATTTTTGCGCATTTTGATTCAGTTAGCTTTGAGTAATATTATTAAAATGAACAGAGATGAAACTTATCAAATGTCGTGTTGCATTACTCGAACAGAGATGAAACTTATCAAATGTCGTGTTGCATTACTCGTCCAATCTACCTACAAAATTAAATAATTCTACATAATTTATTATAATAAGAACATCTATCGATACAGTAGTTTTAGTCACTGATTATTACAATTATTAGGACTATTTTAATATAAAAATTTACTTACTTCGGCCATTTTGAAGTTATATTATCAAATTCTGAAGTTTACAATTCCGGACAGCACCTGACATTAACATTAACATAACCTCAATGTCAACAAAAATCATACAAAAAATCATATGAAAATTGGAACAGTTCTATTTCTAAAATGTATTTATGTTTCGTTATGACTTATCATATGAGTTCGCTTATGAGTCGTTCTGTATGACAAATCGAACAGTGTGAACGTAAAAATAAACACATATGATTTATCATATGCGAAATCACATAATGTAAAACCTACTTTAAATGTTTTGACGTTTAACGCCGTGAGGACACTTATTAACCTAAATATTTGACACAAGTTTGTCATTTATGTCCGATTCTCTCTCTCTGTCTTTTATGCGCAACAGAGAGAGAGTTCCGAAATTTTCCTTTTCCCCAAGCGTCCGCCAAGGGAAAGCGGCGCTGGGGTAGGTACGGTCCGGCGATCATGAAACTCAAGTCTGTCTCTCTCTTCTTACGGGCGACCCAGTAGTAAGAGAGAGAAGAAACTAGTCGCAGAGCAGAATTCCGGTATATAGTCCCGCGCAACGCGAACCGACGGCAACGTGATTTTGGTTCTAAACTAACTTTTTACCTTGCCTCGTCGGTTCGCTAGCGCGAACCTTGATTTATTATCAAAATATTACTTATGTCAAAACTTAATTGGAACAAGTGACACAACAATCAATTGACAATAACAATGATTTCATGGGTAATGCTACTGAAGTAAATAATTATGTGGAACGACCCGTCAATTTACGGGGTTGAAAAAATGCTTTTTAAAAATGCGATTTCTAAAAAAATTTTTACGGAACATTGTTCCTCACGACGAGTTACATTACTAGTTAAATTTAAAGCACTTATTTCTGTTACACCCTGTATATACAGGGTGTCTGTTTATAAATGAACCAGCATTTATCTCGCTTATTTGTTGATTTAGCGTTTTTTGTCAAATACATGATTTAAACAGTATCATGTGTAGTAAATGATAGCGGATGTGAATCCTTGGTATCACTTCCGGTTTTTGAGGAAGTCATAGCAACTTTCAAATTTCAAATGGAACATTGTGTTTTTTATTACGAATTTGAAAAGTACATTAAATTTGCTTTACGGAGTTATAAAAAATTCATATGTTGTATTATTGAAATATTAAATTACGGGCACTTAAATTATGCACCTATGAACGCTGAAATAAGTAAGCCTTGCCGCAAAACAAAAACAATAGTTGAAAGGGTTGAAAGCAGTTACCTGTCAACATTTTGAACATCTTTTATAAAATTAAAGTTAGGTACTCTCGAGGTACTCTAATAAATTAGTTGTTTCTTAATTATTCATAATATGCGTTTTCTTTATTATAATTAGATTTAAGAGATATTTTATTGTAATTTACATTGATTGTTGACAGGTAACTGCTTTCAACTATTGTTTTTGTTTCGCAGCAAGGCTTACTTATTTCAGCGTTCATAGGTGCATAATTTAAGTGCCCGTAATTTAATATTTAATAATACAACATATGACTTTTTTATACCACCGTAAAGCAAATTTAATGTATACTTTTCAAATTCGTAATAATAATTACAATGTTCCATTTGAAATTTGAAAGTTGCTATGACTTCCTCAAAAACCGGAAATGATACCAAAGATTCACATCCGCTATCATTTACTACACATGATACTGTATAAATCATGTATTTGACAAAAAACGCTAAATCAACAAATAAGCGAGATAAATGCTGGTTCATTTATAAACAGACACCCTATATATATATATATATATATATATATATATATATATATATATATATATATATATATATATATATATATATATATATAATAATAATAATAATATTTTATTTATTCCCTTGGAAAATATAAGTACATTTTATGGGAAGCGTCACAAAATCTAAATTATACAGTATTAACAGTATACAATAATACAAAAACATATATGGTTATTGTTATTTAACATATAAATTAAGAAGACAAGTCATTACAATAATTAAAATATTCAGCATGTGAATAAAAACATTTTTCAATTAACATTGTCTGTAATTTTCTTTTAAATGCCTGTACTGAAACTGATAACTTTATGTCAGTGGGTAAAGCATTAAAAAATTGTAAACCTATACAATCCGGAGCATTTCTTCCAATCTCTAAGCGTCTCAAAGGAATTCTAAATTTATCAGCGGATCTAGTATTCTTTTCATGTACATTATTACTTGTGATAAAATTTATTTTATTGCGGTAAATATAAATACAAACTTGAAGAATATAAAGCGAATAAACTGTCATTATTTTGTATTGTTTAAAAAGACTTCGACATGAGTGACTTTGAGGAACTTGTGCTACACACCTGATTATTCTCTTCTGGACAATAAAAACATGTTTCACATGAACAGAACATCCCCAAAAACATATTCCATAGTTAAGAACAGATTGGACTTTAGCATAATAATACATCAGTAGTTGTTTTGTGTTCAAAATGTATTTCAATTGCCTTAACTGATAACATGTAATATTTAATTTAACGATCAAATCATCACATTGCGCAACCCAGTTGAGGTTTTCATTCAAATTCATGCCAAGAAATTTTGAACGTTCTTGTTTTACCATAACATTATCATTGACAAACAAATTAAGATTTAAGTTACTAGCATTTTGGTAAGTGTGAAATCTTATATACGTTGTCTTTTCAGGATTTAAATAGAGATAATTTGAATTACACCATTCGACTAGACTGCGAATATAATAATTACATTTATCAGCAAGTGAATTGTTATGAACATCAGAAACAACCAATGATGCATCATCCGCGTATAAAGTTATATGACAGTCATCATCAATAGTTTTACTTAAATCATTAATATAAATTATAAACAGCAGGGGAGCCAAAATTGTACCTTGTCCTACACCACAATGTATAGTAACAAGATCAGATTTCACTTCCAAGCCGTTCTCTTTACACAATGAAACATATTGTTGCCTGTATGTGAGAAAACTGACGAGCCAGTTCAGAGATACTCCTCTAACGCCAATACTCTCAAGTTTAGCAAGTAACTTTTGATGGTTTACGCAGTCGAAGGCTTTACTGAGGTCACAGAATATGCCAACTGGACGTTCGCCCTGTTCTAGATAGGTGACTATTTTTGTGCAAAAATTATGAAATGCGTCATTAGTTGATGAGTTTGGCCTGAAACCGAATTGATTAGGTTTTATTACATTTGTTTTTTTTTAAAAAGATTCCAAACGAGTTAGAAAACTGTACTCATAAATTTTAGAAAAGGCAGACGTAACTGTAATGGGGCGATAGTTGTCCATATTATGTCTATCTTTTTTCTTATAGAGTGGAATTACCTTACTTAGTTTCAGTTTATCTGGAAATTTCCCGTCCTGGAATGACAAATTTACCAGATGAACTAAAGGTGTAATAATAGTTTCAATGATATATTTTAATAAGAATGCTGGCACTTCATCAGGACCAGCTGATTTTTTATTTTTCATTTTTAGTTTTAGGAGAGAAAGCAATTCCGCTGCACTATAAGGTGCAAGAAATAATGATTGGCATTCACAACTATTGCAATTCATTTCTGCAGTGCCTGTATTTTGTGAAATCTTGTTTAAAACATTTAAAGGAGCATCTCTGAAACAGGTGTTAAAATTATCGGCAATTATCTTAGTATCCTCGGTCAACTCACCATTCACTGTTATAGATTTAATTTGTTTTTTATATGTATTGCTCTTGTTTGTGGCCGTATTGATAACCTGCCATGCACTTTTGCTAATATTGTCAGAAGAGAAAATCCGGTTCTGATAAAATTCTTTTTTAGTATTTTCTATTAAAAGAGAGTGTTTATTTTTTTCAAGTTTGTATTGTTCAGCTAACTGAGGATGTAACTTCTGTAACTGAAAAAGATCTTTCAAATTTTGACTAGATTTTCTAATGTCATTATTAACCCAATGTTTGTTACAAATTTTTTTAACACTTTTGTAGGGAAAATTTATATTAAAGTGATAAAAAAATATTTCAGAAAATTTATTGAAGGCTTCATTTGAGTCGCCTAATGATAGAATATTGCTCCAGTTTTCGCTCTCAAGATCCTTATAAAAACAATTTATTGCATTACTCGAAAAAACTCTTTTATATTCAGAAGGATGATTAATATTTTCAATAGAATGATCAGTATATATAGTATATATATATATATATATATATATATATATATATATATATATATATATATATATATATATATATATATATATATATATATATATATATATATATATATATAATATAAAACAAAATCGTTCCGTTTATGAACTCGTCAATGAGTAATGTATCCAGATTAGTGCATGGTGTAAGGTTTGATACAAAGATCGATAAAATATATGATTCAATGCAAAAAACAAAACACAACACTAACTGGGATACAAGGCTCGACACTAGGTTGATCACGACGCGTTTCGATCTTTCGATCATCATCAGGTGACTGGAGTTGGAGGATGGGAGGTAGGGTTTTTATTAAAAGCTCTATCTAAAATTCACAAAACTAATGTACCTATACGACCACTTGTTAACTTCACTCAAGCTCCGACTTATAAGTTATCTAAAACACTCGCGCAAATTCTTAAAAACACACTTAATTTGGAAAATAAATACACGGGCAAAAATAACATTGAACTAATAAATGAAACTAAAAAACCTAACACTAAACGAAACCACGCGACTAATATCCTTCGACATTACTAATCTATATACTAATATACCCATCTTAGACACAGTAGAAATAATCAAAAACACCTTAATCGATAAAGAATTTGACCCGGAATTTATAAAAAAAACTAACTGATCTCTTAACCACAGTACCTACTTAATCAAAATTATTTTCAATTTAATAATAAATACTATAAACAAAATAACGGCTTAGCCATGGGAAGCCACCTTTCTGGCATACTTTCGGAAATCTTTTTACGAAACATGGAAGATAATTTACTTAATAACAAAAAAATAAAATATAAAATCGTTAAATGGATTCGGTACGTTGACGACATAGTGTGTATAACTAACTATGAAAATGCTAATGAAATCTTAAACGAAATAAACAACTACAATAACAATATTAAATTCACTTTAGAAGAAGAAGTTAATAACAAAATTAATTATCTTGACCTAACCATTTCTAAATCATCAAATAAAATCAATTATAATATATATCGTAAACCAACCCAAACCGATAATATAATACACGCGACATCAGAACACCCTAACCAACATAAATTCGCAGCATTTCGTAGCTTACTTTATCGTCTTGAAACTATACCGCTAAATAAAGAAAATTATAAACAAGAACTAAAAACCATTCATCAAATCGCAACTAACAACGGTTACACTAAAAACACGGTAAACAAAATTCATAAAGACATAAAATATAAAAATAACACACCTAAACCTGATACTGAAATTAAACAATGGAGTAAATTCACATACATCGGTAAATCAACCCATATGATAACCAAACTATTTAAAAATCATAACATTAAAATCGCCTTAAAAACTGAAGATAACCTTAAAAATCAAATAAATAATAATATTGAAATTAACAATAAATATAACAAAAGCGGTATATACAAACTAAAATGTTTAACTTGTAACCTAAATTACATCGGCCAAGCGGGACGTAAATTTAAAGATCGGTATAAAGAACACATTAATTACTTTAAAAAACTTAAAAGTGACTCAAATTACGCGACACATTTACTAAATCATAAACATACATCAGGTAAAATTAAAGACATCATGTCAATTTGTAAACAACAAAGTAAAAGTAATAGATTAAACATAGCCGAAAATTTAGAAATATTTAAAGAAAAAATCAGTCAACCGGTAATAAACATTCAAATTAATAGCCAATCGGACGTAATCTTTCAACCGTTAAAATTACTAATATAAAACCGTATAAAACCCTACCTCCCATCCTCCAACTCCAGTCACCTGATGATGATCCAAAGATCGAAACGCGTCGTGATCAACCTAATGTCGAGTCTTGTATCCCAGTTAGTGTTGTGTTTGGTTTTTTGCATTGAATCATATATTTTATCGATCTTTGTATCAAACCTTACACCATACACTAATCTGGATACATTACTCATTGACGAGTTCATAAACGGAACGAACGATTTTGTTTTATATTATTGTGACAATGAACTTCGGAAATTCAGTATATATAGTATATATATAGTATATATAGTATATATAGTATATATATATATATATATATATATATATATATATATATATATATATATATATATATATATATACAGAGTGTTCATTTTAAGTGGCGCACCATTGCTAACTCGAGAACTATAAGAGCTACGAAGTTGGTTAAATTAGCAAACAATTTCTATTTTATATGACTACTTTAATGAACGAAAGAAAAAAAAATTAGACCATAGGTTCTCAAACTACGGGGTGCAACTTTCTTATTTCAAATGGGGACCTATTTTTTTTATTTGCTTATTCGATTAAGTATTTTTTTCTGAATTCAACGAGATATTAGTTTTATACTCTTGCATAACAATAACAAAAACATATGAAAAACGCTATTGAAAATTATAATAATTTAATTAAAATCTGATTGTTAGTTATTGAATATTTTGTTTCATATTAATTGTTAGTGAAAAAGATTCTAGTATACTACACTGAACAGACCAAATAAGGTCGAAACACGTGTCGGTAGTTACCGCCACCTTATACCCTACTGAGTACTTAGTGCCTTGAACTCATACACTCAGTAGCGGTCCTGATCTCTTGATTAAAATCAAAGAATCTTTTTCATTATCAAATAACAATTAATATGAAACAAATATTCAATTGTTTTCTTCCATAGCACTCTTGTAACGCTCAGATTTTAATTAAATTATAATACTTTTCAATAGCACTTTTCTCATGTTTTTGTTATGCCAGGGTATGAAACTAATATCTCGTTGAATTCAGAAAAAAATACTGAATCGAATAAGCGAATAAAATATATATATATATATATATATATATATATATATATATATATATATACCTATATACTTCTCGAGATAGCAATGGTGCGCCACTTAAAATGAACACCCTATAGTTTAATATTAAAAAAAATTTTTAGTCTAGCTAGACATTGTGTTACTTAACCAGGGACTCGAACCGAACCGGAACAGAAACGAAAACCGGAACGAACCGCAGCTATTTGAGCGAACCGCGAACCAAACCGAACCGGTAAAAAATAATTTGGAAAACCCATAACCGGAGGTGAACCGATGGTTGTGGACCGGTTCGGAACGGTTTAAAGTATTATTGAAATTTAACGTTTTTTCATCAAAATGCTATTCAATAGGAATTTATGAAATTTGTTGTATTTTCAGTCAAGTTTTATTTTTTCTTTAAGTTTATTATATTTTAGTACAAAATTGGAACGAATTTTTAAAATTAATTGCTTGATATTTAATAAATCATTGTACCGAAACTTGAACCGCTTCTTATAAAACCGGTAATCGGTTTAATCTAAGAAAAAATATGAAAACCTGAACAAAACCGCACCCTATAAAGCACAGTGAACCGCAAACCGAACCTGAACTGTTATTTTGTGCGGTTCGAGTCCTTGCTTGTAACACAATTAATTTGTTAGCAAATAACACCAACAATTTATAAAACAACAATGCTAACATTGTTAAAGTAACAAAGTTTTTTTATAATTCATTAACAATTTTGCTTGTTGAAGATTAACTAAAGCGTAATTTGTTAAATAAACCAAAAAATATATAGTATGGACCTGCTGCAACCATGTTTTATGTTCAATGTGTGTTAATATTTTTTACTGTGTATAGCTTTAATCACAATCTCAGCAGAAGAATAAGAAAAACTGATAATTGATAAATAAACTAGAGAAGCTGAGCAAAGAAGTCGGACTGATAATAAATAATAAAACAAATAAATAATAATAAAATTAAAATTATGACGAACTCGGACGAAACACTAAAAATCAAAATTAATTCAGAAGAAATAGAATACGTAAAAGAAAAGATCTCGGAAAACTAGTTAGTTTTGAAAATGACCTTTAAAAAAATGAACCCGTAAAAACAAAGTTTTTGACTATAAATCCTTTATAAGTATATGAGACTCGATCGATATTTATTTATATTTTTGTTTTCATTGTAACTCTTTCTTAGATAGCGAGTTAGATAGTGTTCTTCAAGAAAGAGTTAAAAAGAGTAGGGTATGGCGGGAGGTCTTGTGCTGGCCAAATCAGATTTTTTCTTGTGCCAAAGTAAATGTTTGATCACAACGAGACTATGTACCAAATTTCAGATTGATTGGATATGGGGAAATGGGTATGGCGGGAGGTCTTGTGCTGGCCACATCAGATTTTTTCTTGTGCCAAAGTAAATGTTTGGTCACAACAAGTCTATGTACCAAATTTCAGATTGACTGGATATGGGGACATGGGTTTGGGGTATGACGGGAGGTCTTGTGCTGACCACATCAAAATTTTTTCTTGTGCCAAAGTGCATTGTTAGGTGACAAAAGTCTATTTGCAAAATTTCAGCTTGATAGGATCACGAGAAGTGGGTCATTTTTGACTTTTGTTTTTTGCCGTACGTACGTACGTAAGACGATGAAGTTAATATAAAGGATTTAAAAAGAAATAAACAGAAGAATAAATTTAGCATTGAAAAAACATTAGTCATTCAAAAACATTTTCAAAGGTAATATTTTGGTATGCGTGCGTTAGTCAGACCATGATTAAGATGGCGAATTGTACACAGTGTGATGCCAAGTCTGGCTGTGTTTTTGATAAATCTATTTCGAAAGATAAAGAAAATATTAAAATCAAGTGTTCTGGACTGTGTGGTGGTAGGGTGGTAGCTATCACATCGGCTGTGGTAAGATTGGGAAGCGTGAATTCAATGCTGTTTCTTCGTGTAACAATATTAAATTTGTGTGCCAATCATGCGAGTACGTCCTCTATGACGCTAATGGCCAGCTGCTATCTTCCGAAGATCGCAAGTCCAATGCCCCGATTTTTGCAAGACTTCTCTCAAATTGAAGGTTTAACTGCACTGGTAACTAATCTAGTGAGTGAGTTTGCTTCAGTTAAGTTTGAGCTGAAATCTGAACTTAACAATCATCAAGTGAGCTTGTCAAATCTGCTGTCACCGTCAGCTGGTTTGTCAGTTCCTTCAACTGTTTTGGAACTAGCGCCAACTCCAGTAATTACGTCGTCTGCTACTAAATCTTCAATACCGGCTGTTGTTGAGAATACCGACTTGTTAATTAATCAACAAGTCTCTAATTCGCCTAAAGATGTCGACTCAGGTATTAAATCTTCAACCATCAACCCGGTCGTCACTAGCCGTCAATCGTACGCTGATCGAATCAAATCCCCGAAGGTCATCACGCTGAAACCAGTGAAGGCCAACTCAACGAATTCGGTGAAGACCAACTCGCTGAAATCCGCTGTTGTTAACAAGCCTAACGCAGCAAGAAGACCGACTATTTTTGGTTCGATGAAAAGCAACAATGATTGTAATATTAGCGCGGCTCCTCGTAAGACAGCCGTTCATGTATCGCGACTAGCATTGTCTGTGACCTCGGAAGAGTTGGAATCATATTTACTTAAAAACTTTCCTACAGAGACTTTTAATATTGAACAACTTACTGTTAAGTCGGGTGATTACAACTCTTTCAAAGTCACTACCTCACTTGATATCTCTAATAAACTTTTAAGCCCTGAACTTTGGCCAGAAAATATCTCTGTAAAAAAATTTATAAATTTTCGGAAACGACCTGTTCCAGTAGTAACTCAATGATGTACAATGATAGTGACAAATTTAACTTAAGAATGTTACATTACAATATTCGTAGTTTAAATAACAAATTTAACCAACTAAATGTTTTTCTAGAATCTGTTAATTTTCCAGAAATAGTTTGTTTATCTGAACATCATTTGTCACTGGACACTATTGAGCTCATCAAACTTGAAAATTATAAATTGGCTTCTGTTTTTTGTCGTGCTACTTACGAATGTGGCGGAGTTGCTATTTTTATTTTAAATTCTTTCAATTTTACCACTTTAACTTTCAGTAATACCTTATGTTGCGATAAAAAATTTGAATACGCTTGTACAGAAATTAATTTTCCAAATAATAGAAAATATCTATTCGTAGCTATTTACAGGTCACCGGGTAGTGATATTAAGTTTTATAATCGTGAACTAAATAACTTGCTTCATAATTTTTCAAATTACAAACATCCCATCTGTGTGTGTGGTGACTTTAATATTAATTTTGCGTGTCAAAAAGAATCCAGTGAAATATGTAATATTTTCCTATCCTAAGGCTTAACAGAACCCTGTTCCGGCTTCCCTATACTTCAGAGTATCTCTGGACGATGTATTGACAATTTTTTCACAACTATTGATGCAAATAACACAATGTTTCAAATCTTGAACCCTTGTCTATATGATCATTCAGCACAGCTTTGGACTTTAAAGATAGACGTAAATATCCCCAATAATTCAGTCACTGATACCAGAATTTTTAATCAAATTAATAAAAACTACTTTAAATACTTACTTCGATCTGAGTTATGGCTAGATGTTTATAAGAACACTACTAATTTTAATGATAAAATGAACCTTTTCTTGGAAACTTTCAATCATCATTTTTTAACAGCCTTTCCTCTGATACACAAAACTAAAGTTTCTAATAAAATTTCTAAGTCTAATTGGATTACCCCAGATATTCTTAAGATGGCTGAGACCTTGAAATTATTGTATGAAATTTACAAAGCAACTCAAAACCCTGAAATTCTAAATCTTTACAATGAAATTAAAAGAACTTATGACAATCTCATTATTTTTTCTAAGAAAGACTATAATAATAACCTTCTAAAGTCATCTTCTAATGTTAATAAATCGGCTTGGAGTATTATTAAGAATGAAACATCAGCATCCAATATTCAGACTCTTCCTCTTCCAATGTATTCTCATAACACTGTACATAATGAACCTGGTATCATCCCCGATATTTTCAATAATCACTTTATTACATCTGTTAGTAATTTAGTTTCCAGTAACGTTTCTGTCCATTGTAATTATGCAAGAACCTTCCCTAATAGCATTAACTCCAGCATTTTCTTAACACCTGCTAGCGAGGCCGAAATCTTCAATATTTTATCTGAAATTTCAAAAAAAAATTCTGCTGGAATTGATGACGTACCTTGTTCTCTACTTTTTTATGTTGCACATGAAATAATTATTCCACTGACTTATTTAATAAATGAATCTATGTGTAGTGGTATTTTCCCAGATCAACTTAAAGTTGCTCTAATAACACCTGTGCACAAAAAAGGTAACAAAAATAATATTAATAACTATCGCCCAATTTCTATTCTCCCGTCAATTTCTAAAATATTTGAGAAAGTTATGTATTCTCGTCTGATTAATTTTATTAGCTCTAATAATGTCTTAACATCTTGCCAGTTTGGTTTTTGCAAAGATAAATCGACTGTCCATGCTTTAAATTTTAGCCTATGCAGCATTCTAGATCATTTAGACAAAAAACATCTTACTGCTGGAATATATTTCGATCTAGCTAAAGCTTTCGATACCATCCATCATAACATTCTACTTACTAAATTATTTAATTATGGTATACGCGGTAATGCCCTAGAATGGTTACGATCATACCTACAAAATAGATCTCAAGTTGTGCGTGTAAAATTTGATAAAATTTTTTTTTTGTCTGATATTCAAACTTCCCTGACTGGTGTTCCCCAAGGAAGTATTCTGGGCCCCCTTCTTTTTCTTTTATATATTAATGATCTTCCTTCTTTATTCCCTGATGCTGATGTTTGCCTTTTTGCTGATGATACTTCTCTAATTGTCTCTGCTTTAAACATTCAAGAACTTAATGATAAAATTCAAAGTTGTATTAACATTATGTATTGTTGGTGTAATAATAATGCAGTTGTACTTAATGCTGATAAAACTCAAGTTATACAGTTCATGTTAAAGGGTAATAATTCCAATTCCAATGTTTCAGCCTCTTTAGGCACTACGACAATTACATCTGCGCATTCTACAAAAATATTAGGTTTACACGTTGACTATAATTTTCTTTGGATTACCCATTCACATTATCTCATCAAAAGATTGAATTCACATTGCTATGTGATAAGACATCTTCGCAAATGTGTAAACATTGATTCATTAAAATTATTTTACTTTGCACATGTCCATAGCATTTTGTCATACTGCATCATATGTTGGGGAAACTCAGCTCAGGCAATAAATGTTTTTATAGCTCAGAAAAAAGTTATTAGAGCAATGGTTGGTTGTTCTCCGCAAACATCGTGCAGAGATCTCTTTCCAAATCTTGCACTGCTTACCCTTCCGTGCATTTATAGTTATCAATGTTCACTTTTCGTTAAAAAAAATCCAGCTTTATTTACTACCCGGCAAGTCACTGGATTTTATAATACACGCAACATTAATGACATAAGCATTCCAAAATTTAAATCGAAACAGTTTCACGACAATGTGTCGTATATGCCGATTAAACTGTTTAATCATTTGCCAGGTGACTTAAAAGCTACTACCAGCATATTTTCTTTTAAAAATAAATTGAAAGAGTTTTTAATAAACAATAGTTTTTACTCCTTAGAGGAATTTTTTAATACTTAACTTGTGAACTGTTTTTAATTTCTTTTATTTATAATTTGTGCTTTTAATGTGTCTCTGTAATTTATTATGTTGTCTTTATGTTTTCTGCCAGTACTCATTTTTTTCTCATGTATTATGACAAGCCAATTGTATTTCATTTTATTTTTATTTTGTAATCTTATGGCAAATAAATTATTATTATTATTATTATTACGTACAGATGTCAAACATGGGCACTAACAAAATGACAAAATTATCAAATAAAATTAGAACCTGCCAAAATAAAATGGAGCACAGTATCTTAAATATTACTTGGAAAGATAAAGAAACTCTACAAGAAATAAAAACCAAAACTAAAATAGCCGATACTGTGAATATAATAAAATCATTAAAATGGAGCTGGATGGCATATTGTGAGAACTGATAATAATTGGACAAAAGATATAATAGAATGGACACGCGCTTTATAATTAAGCCTGGTTTATAGATTGACGCTCCGTTTATGCAACGCAAACGCTTCCGCTAAAAATATGATCATGATTCATGTTTTGCGTTTGCGGGCTGAACGGTAGTCAATCAAATGCGTAACACAAAACAAATATTGTGACAGTCAATTGACAGTTACAATAATTGCAACCATGTCTTGTAGTAAGTAAAATAATTCATGAATAAATGCAGGGTTCGCCAGTCAAGTGAAAGATTTGATGTTGGGCTTAGAGCTCGCAGGGAGGTGGTGGGGAGGAAGATCGTCGACTCAACATTATCAACGTGGTCTACCAACTACCATTTAGTTTACAATGGATCGTTGGACGGGTGAACAGCGTGGCTACGCAGTTAAAGTTTTGTGCAAACGCGGCGCGATTTTAGACGTCATTTCAACGTAAAGTTTGTACAAAAATATATATCGTTATTGCTTTGACTTAGTAAGCTTGCGGAATGCTGCACACAGTAGGGAGTAGCACTACCTGTCGCGAGGGGTAGGATTAGCAAAATTTGAAATACACTTGAGTTTTTCATTTCAATTCGTAGACATTTTAAAATTTCTATTATAATACAACCGCTGAGCATACTTCTGTGTGTCATACATTTACCAGAGAAGCACCCATGGGGAAGTTGTTACTAATGGTCTAGTGGTTAAAAAAAAATTGGGTGCTTGCCCGGATGAGTGGCAATTTTGGCAATATTTTTGAAAAATGCCCTACTTTTTTAGTTTTTTGCGATTAACGCGTAAACGGTTAATATTACGACAAAAAGTCAAATTACAAAATACTTAAGTGATAACTGTGCAACTGGGCCTTAGTCAAGGTATTTTCTTGCCTCTCAGGTAAATAGGATACTTTTAAATCTGGTTCTATTGTAACTAAGTAAGTTGTGTAACTTTTACATTTGCCTCACCATTACTAACATAAACTCTTCTGAATCAGCATTAGCCCTTACTCAGTCAAAAATTTGATAAATTCTTCTATTTTAGGGTTTTAGCATAATGTTTATGCAAATTCGCGGAAGCATTAGTACTAACACCTGTTTTTTAAAACTTGAATTCCCAATTTTAAAACGATCCTCTATCATGCCAGAAAATAGCCAAAAGCATGGACTTCGCCCGTCACTCTACAGCGTTTATTGTTTTGTTAAATACACTCACCGGCACGGAAAACGGGTCACTTTTTCTTTTGTAAAAATTTTTGTTATCCCTTGATTATTTTATATAACTATGATATATTTTATTAAAGGGTATTATAGTCAAGCATTTCGTATTATAAAATTAATGTTTACTAATTGATTATTATCAAAAGAAAAAATCTGAAGTGGCCTGCACACAACCTTCCGCCATATCTAGACTTATAAACATAAATGTATACGTATACAATCCGGTGTTCCTAAAATATACAAATAAAAATCTAAAATATTCAAACACAGAAATTTGTCACCCGTCTCACCTGTCAATATTTTTTACGCAGAAACAAAAATCAACCGAACATGGATTACAAGATTTCAACGTTTTATCTGATAAATTTATTTTTTTAATTTTACTGCAGTTCTTTAATGCTACCAGATAAAGACATTTTTTTTATAACGTAAGTTGCAAATAACTTTGCCTCTTATTCTTATTACAAATAAATACTATATTTATCTAAATTTATATAAATTTTTGACAATTATCTTTTTCAATCTTCAAAAAATATCACTTCCGGTGAAGATATTTGTACCAAATTCTAATGAGCTCTTCCTATTCATATACAATTGTAAAATACCAAATATCAAAATTTTTGGGTAATTCGTATTTGAGTTATGCGACATCCGGCATCGGCCCGGACCACACACATACACACATACACACACACACACATACACACACACACACACACACACACACACACACACACACACACACACACACACACACACACACACACACACACATATATACATACATACATACAGACATCATCGAGAAACTATCAAAAATGAGTTGTAAGGATCCTAATTCGTGCTCATCCACTTAAAACTCACAACCCGATTTTTTGCATGATTCCAATACCTTCCTTTACAGGTAAGCGGAAGGTAAAAATTATGGACATAAAAACAATAAAAAATAAGTTGAAAAAAAATTTCAATCACATAAATAAACACAATTCGTTTATACTTATAACGCGTGTTCCCTCTGCGTACTTTGTGACCTTGGTCAATCGTAGAGGCATACTCAAAATGAGGTTCCTGATGCCATCTTGAGGGATATTATTATATGCTTCTAACAGTGCATCTCTGAGTTATTCCAGCGTACTAAGTCTACTGGGACCGGGTACACGACTTCGAATCTTTATATCGAGCATATACTACCCAAATTATATTTGATTCAGATCTGTACTCCGCGCTGGACACATCATACGATTGATGTTAACAACATTTATGAAACCGTTCAAGATTGCAGCAGCATGAGGGCGCGTATTATCATGCATCAAGAAAAATTTATCATCTTAAAATTGTGCATAAGGGACAACATTGTCGGTCAGAATATCTTTTATGTACAGTAATGTTCAGAAATAATGCCCAGACTTCCTACTCCAGTGCTGACGATTTATGAAAAATTCGATATACGTTCGATTGAGTGAGGGTGATGAGAGATAAGTAGAAAAGGAAAGGTATATTGCTTCTATTCCAAGAAAATAGAACCATATTTAGAAGTATCCTCTTTATCTGAGAGGCAAGAAAATACCTGACTTAGAATTTCGTCAAGTGTATGAAATCCAAATGAATTTTGAACCAGAGAGTTAAACTGTAACCTACAATGTAAGAAATAAAAATGTTTAGATTTTTGTTTCAGTATTAATCTGATTTAATTAACAAATCTAATTCAATAAATTATTTTTTTAATACCTGCACCGAAAACGCCACCTTTCGTCCCTATTATTAAGGACGAAAGTGAGGTATTTCTGACCGGTCAGTAATATTCCTCCCTGGGCAGTAAAAGTAGTTTTCCTCCCGCTTTATGCGGGTATCCACTTTATTTTTTTCTCCTTAGGGAGGAAAAGTACTTTTTCTCTCGCCTTATGCGGAACTCCACTTTATCTTTTCCTCTCTAGAGAGAAAAAATACTTTTCCTCCCGCTTTATGCAGGATTCCAAAATATATTATTTAGATTATTTTTATTTATTATTAGAGATATAACGAATAGTAAATGTGCCGAATAACGAATATAATGTATGATTGTCTGTCGAATAACCGAATATTTAGCGAATATTCTGCACCCTTACATCGAATGCAGAGAATCTTATTTTTTATTCCATAATTTTCCGCTTTTAAATTTTAATAACGAATAGTTAATCATTTTTATTCGAAATGAATTTTGAACCAGAGAGTTAAACTGTAACCTACAACGTAAGAAATAAGAATGTTTAGATTTTTGTTTCAGTTTTAATCTGATTAAATTAACAAATCTAATTCAAGTTGGAAGAATGATTTTTGACCTTTTATGTTTAGGTATAAAATAAATTTTAACTTGGTGTAGCTCGCGTAATCATTGTCTAAAAAGTCGCGAAAAATGACTAACTTTTTTGGAACGTTTTCTATAAACACTATTATGGTAAATTCAAATTTCATAATATCATAAATTAATTAATAGCATACAAGCTGCAGGCGAATATAATTTGAATTTTTCTCCTGTTAAACTCTAATTGAGTCGAGTCATACAGTTAAATTTAACAAATAGGTTTATCTTTTTTGTTTATTCGACGATCATAATTGTGATATTTCTTTGTATATGGTACATTTTGTTTTTTACTTCTGACGACCATTTTTTGTAATATTTATTTATTTATTTGAATATAAGATCTATAAAAATATATCGTTATAATGTAATTAAATTACATTATTCTTAAATATATTTTATTATTGATTTACCTATTATTGTCTTTGTGTTACAAAGTTTAGAAATAGATATATGTAAATATAAAAAGCATCGTTTAATTATTTTTTTATGATAATTCTTAACGCATAATTTCATGATCTACTAATTATATTTGAGTTACTTCACTACAATATGTTTTATAAATAAATAGATATGAATTAATGAGTTCTAATTTTAATGCAGAATTTTTACAATACAAGTGATTCATTAAGAAAGTATCTATCCGAGATATCGAAAGTAGTGAATCCTAATTTACAAAATATTTCAAAATCTGAAAGCCTCTGTTTACCGTAGCTAATGTTGTTTTTCCGAGAAAATTGGGAATATAGCTATCTTTTGCTTTGTATCTTCTGCCTCTGTTCATCAACGACTGCAGACGTATTTCGAATTTTTCATAAATCGTCAGCACTGGAGTAGGGAGTCTGGGCATTATTTCTGAACATTACTGTACCTATCGGCATTGAATATTACCGTAGAACAAGGAATAGATCTATCCGCAAAATCACTGTTATCCCAGTTCACACCATTACTGATCCTCCCAAGAATCTTACAGTATTGCTGAATGCACAAGTTTCTCAATTGGTCGTCACACTTTTACACATCCATATGGTGACATCAAAAAATATCGGGATTCGATAGTGACTAAAACACGAGTCTAATAACCTTAATCCCAATTTACACGCTTTCCAAAAAAATACTATCGAGCTACTCGGTAATGTTGGAGGACGTGTGGTCGCATGGCAGGCCATCGTGCCAGAAAATCTACTTCTATTACTCTTCTTCGTACAATACGTTCACTATTATTCACAGTAAGCAATTGTAGTAATGATTTATGGACCTGCACGACAATTATAGTGCGATTTCGACGCGATGTCAAAACAAAAAATCGAGCATTTCTGTTGCTTTTGCGTTTTCTCAGGCCTATTCCAGGTCTTCTGGTGTACAAATCTGTCGCCAGAAAACGTGTATAAACGCGTTAAATACTACTAAGTGATACATTGTACCGTTTAGCTACGAAATGTTGACTTCTTTTGTCTTCGATGAAAGTGATGATGGAAACTACAATTTCTGCATTCTGTGTCATTTTGAAAACATAGACCACATCACACCACATCAAAATGACAAATAAACAATAAAACAAATGATGAAAAGAAATAATACCAGCATAATCAATAACTATTCATTTTATAAATTTCGTGATTTCGGTATGATGCGCATAATAAAAGGAATATTTAAGTAAATTGTTAATGTTTGTAAGAGTTGGTAATGGAAGCGACTTCGAGAATGTCTAGTTAACATATAGCAATAATAATATTTCGGCATTCGTCCTCAACATTAATGTTATTAGCATTTTTTCTTTAAAAAAATAAGTGACCCGTTTTCCGTGCCGGTGAGTGTATAATAATTTAAAGATATTCTAGACGATACCTAAAAGTACAATCTACAAATGGTCGATGTAGAATTTTAAAATTTTGCTATAAAATCGAAATATGTTAATTTGAATGTTGTCAATTTTTCGTTATTTTTTTAACACAAATATCTTCTATTTTAAATCGAATTTAAAAAATTCGATCGGTTATATTGCAGATCCAAAGCTTTGTTGACAATATATTAAAAATTGAAGTTAATACGCTTATAAATAAAAGCTGTACAGAGGTGGACGAAAACCCTCTCTTTTGTAAATAATTGCATTTTTTTACCATAAATTTATCATAAAATTAGAAGCATAGGAGAACAACTTAATTAGTGCAAAAAGCACATATTAGGTACGCGTGCGGCTCGTATAACATTTACCTCTCATTGAATACCACATATTTATAATAACATACAATAAATAAAATTAAAAGCGTAACATTATTACGATCTGAATTTTTGGTCTATTAACAGGGTTTAAATAAATGTTACATAACTTTTGAGAAACATTATGTAAATTAAATTTCATGCCATGCCTTTGACTCTTACAAAAATTGAGAAAAATTACCGTAAATAATTTAAAATATGCAATAAGTAGTTATTCGTTTTATACGCATTTCGCGCGCTTTTTTGTAGATATGATGATATACCTAGTTGAAAAATTTCAAAATTTCTGTTGATTGTTTATAAATATCAAATAATCGTAAAAACATACTGTGTATTATTAAACTTCTGGCTGAAAATATTTTTGCAAACTTCGTCTAATTTTAGCTCATCGCTTCACTCGTACTGCAGTTTTAGCCTTTATCTGCAAAAGGCTACTTTTAGTCCTTCGCATACAAATATTATTGAGTCACATTATGAAACTTTCAATGTATGCCTAACCTCGGACAACAACGAAATAACTAAATTTACCGTTTACTTCTAAATAAAGTAGGTATTCGTTTTAAAAAGCGTTTCGCGCGCTTTTTCAAACAAATTATGTCAACTACTGCTAAATTACAGTAGCGCAAAAAAAATTTTGACGTAGCATAAGAGCGCAATGTATATAGATTTAATTACAATATAAGAAAACTATAAATTTTTTCTTTTTTTCTGTCGTCAAATTAGCCCTGCCAATTTAGAATTTAAATAAAATAAATTTGAGGCAAGCGCAAAATGAAATTTTAATAGAGCAAAATCGCGCATATAAAGCACTATCTATTCAATAATAAAAACTTTAAAATAGCTCAAATGGAGGGCTATGTCAATTTGGCCCTCCCTAACTAATTACTTTGATTACTGCTGAATTATAGCAGCGCAAAAAAATATTTTTTCGGAGCAAAAGAGCGCAATGTACATAGAATGAAGTGTAATGAAAAAATATGACACAATCTTACTTTTTTTTTCGCTGTCAAGTTGGCCTTTCCTACTTTGATTATTAATAAAATAAAAAATATACAAGCGAAAATTTTTTTATGTCTTCCTAGTATGTAATTGTTTGTTTATGTCATAGATTTGAGGTATATAATGTACTACTTTATGCCCTAGGGCCGTAAAGTAATTACCATGGTTACATTGACAACAAATTGAAATTCACGCTTTAAGCAAGGCAATATAATTGAAAAAATTAATAACTGTGTCAAAATCAGCAAAAGTTAGGTTACATTTTTCAAAAGTTTTTATTTAGGTACATAACATTTACATTCAAACAAATTTTTTTTTTTCAGTTATATTAAAGTTACAGTTGTGGAATGTTCCTCTGAACGTTATATTACCTGTAGTATGTTTAGATAGCCCAATATTTGCATTAGTAATTCTATTGCAATCTGAGTCTGCAGACAATGATAATGAGGATAATTCTTGAAAATTAGTTGAAGTGGAAGGCACACCAGATAAATTAGATGAAGTGATGGAAGGTTGAACGTCAGCTAAAGAAGATGATGTAGAAGCTCGAGTAGAAGGCACGCCAGCTAACATTTTTGATATATTATTTTTAGAAGAAAGACTGTCTTCCCAATACCCTTCTGCGACGGTTGTACTTTTCCATCCACCGTGTCGCTTCAGGGTAGTCATATTTGCTCCAGCATCCGCCAACAGATTTGCGGATGTTCTTCTTAAGCAATGATCGGATCTTTTAAATCTAAGTAATTTGCAATGATACTAGGAATTTTGCCAAACGGATTTTTCCTACAGGTTGTGCAGTACAACGACCATTCCTGTAGGTAAAAAAAAATATTCACTTTACAACCGCGCGGCCTTAACGCCGCATATTCTCTTATCAGCGTTAAACTATTCAATTCATTTTCTTCAATAATCGTGAATATGCGCTTTTTATCCATCTTAGTTTCAGGAATAATTATAACAATTACTCTGTCTTCTATGTGGTGTTTACAAATTCTTGGCGTCGGCAACCACCAAACATACCAAATATTAAAGCAACTTTCATCATTAATATGAATCATTTGGAGCTTCATGAATAAATTGCAACACCTGCTCTCTAGTTAATATTTTCTAATGTCGATATTTTTATTAACTAATAACGTTTTTTTTCAGCATGGAATATTTACTCCACAAAGAAGTTAGAGAAAACGATTCTGACTATAAACAGATATAATTAAAATAGAATAAAGACAAAAATGTTGGACTATACTGACCAAATCGCTAAAATATTCAAGTAAAACAGTCTCGTTTATAATCTCCACGCAGTTTTCTACCATCCAGCATGGAAATTTATCATATTCCTTATCATATACCTTTTTGGATTTATTAAGAACCCTTTCAGGAATTTTATGACATTGCATCTTGAAAAACTAAAAGCACTTTGTTTACCAAAACAAAATTTTGTTACTTTTTTTGACACATGATCTGTCATTATCAGATTATTAAAAGCAATTCTAATAGGAAGACATAAAATATTGTATGCACCACGGGCATAATTGATGTTTATAGCCCTCGGGCGACTTACAAACCCACGGGCCAGAGGCCCTGGGGCTTGTAAACATGTCACCCTCGGATGAGCATAAACATCATCATGATGCCCTTGATACATAAATAACTATTATTAATGCCACAATAGAGCGCAATAATTATGAAAATTTTAAAATTTACAAAAAGGTAGGGCTAGTGTCAACTTGGCCCTGCCTAACTTCTCTAAATTATAGCAAAATTAGAGCAGCGCAAAAAATTATTGGTGGAACAATAAAGCGCAATACGAGCGCAAACAAAACTAATATTTTTTTTATCGAAATATTTAAGAGGTAGGGCCAACTTGACAGCCCTATTTAGAAATTAAAGTACGAGTATTATATATAATTTACAGTTTGAAACTTCAGTATCTTGTTGTCCATGATTGTTTACCATTTGTTACTTCGTAAAATTTAATTGATTATGACTGTGACACTAACAAACGTGACACATCGTTTATATATTCTTGTGCTGTTTACATAAAATGGTAGGTAGGTACTTGTGAGTACAACTATATTTATATTAGTAGTAAAAAGTGTAGAGTATGGCAAGAGGTCTTGTGGTGGCCACATCAGATTTTTTTAGAAATATTGTTGCTACGTAATAAATAAGTAAATATTATATGTTTTATTGTATAGTATTAATTCATATTTGTCATATTAACTGTAAGTATTAAATAGTAAAGTACAAACTTTAGACAATATCCTATTATTCTTTTAATTCATTTTCTCATTCCCAGAATGTTTTTTTTTGCTTGATACAGAATATTAAATTTTGAAGTAAACTATAAAAACCATCGCTAATCTGTAAAAGAATACCTGATAAAATTTTTAGGAGTGTCAGAATATAACTTTTCGTTTATGTTGTATTGTTGACCAAAAAAATTTCTAAAAAATCTGACGTGGACACCACATGACTTCCTTGTACGCCTTGTTTGTTCATACTTTTCTTAATAACTAAAATGTAGAATAATATAAAAAATTCTTTTAACTTATTATACTAGTATACTCACAAATATATTTTAGTCATTTTATTTAAACTGCAGAAGAAGATATAAACTATATTTTACTATTGCGATACTATTATCACTGCTACTGTCACTGTCATGTCATAATCATTTAAATTTTACGTAGTAACAAATGTTAATCGATCATGGACTACAAGATACCGAAATACTAAATTATAAGTATATACTTTAATTATTCTTAAATGATAGAAGATACAGAAAAATTTATAAAATACCGATTGTAGATAATAATCACATAATCTTTCATTTAAAATAAAAAAAATTGCCTAAAATTAATTATTTATCAATTTTTTTTTAAATTTACTACTTCCGGTTTGTAGATTGAAACCAAAAATAGGAGGTGCACAACTAGATGCTATAACAGTCCTAAATACAAAATTTCAACTTTCTACGTCTAACCGTATTTGAGTTATGCGACATACATACGTCCGTACATACGTACGTACATACATACGTACGTACAGACGTCACGACGAAACTAGTCATAATGGATTCAGAAAAGGTCAAAACGGATATTTCCGTAAAAATCTGAGAACCGAAATTTTTCGCGATTACAATACTTCCTTATTACTCCGTACAAGGAAGTAAAAAAGGAGAAAATTGTATTTTTCGGGTTGAAGGCAATCTCGGATTTTGTGCCTTTTTATATGTATAGAGAAAAAAATTCTGAATATACGTAATATAATTTTTCCAGAAGAGTATATTCGATTCTCAAGATCCGAAATTTTTTAACAAGAAAGAAACGTTTAGCGCTCGGACTATGAATGGTTGTAAAACTTGAACTCACTGTCACTATTTCATGCGTTTCATGCCGTCCGGCCTAAGCAAAAGTTGACATAACGCATCAGGCATGTGCATTACATTCCTGATCCTCGCCAAGTAAACCTGCACGAACAGTATTAGGAGCATTCTTTTTTGGACAATTCAATGTTTATGTTGATAGCGTCCCTTGGAACTATTGCAGCTGCCCAATATATTATTTCACTCGCTAAACGTCGAGCGGCACATTTGCAATTTGAATGCACTGGTTAGAGTTACATTCCTAAGCCTCGACAAGTAAAACTGCGCGAACAGTAAGTCTTTTCTTTTCTAGCGCGGTATACATACAGTTAGTTTAGATAATTGTGTGAGCGACACGGCTAGGTGCGGTAAAACACTGAACTAATTTTTTTACAGTCTTATGGAGAAACTAAAACTTCTTAATTTTAAGACATACTAGATACAATTAATGAACGAACTTTAAATAATATCAATCTACATGTTCATCCTCAGAACCTAAAGGTACAATTTTTATATAAAATGTTTTTAAATCAAGAGAAAAGTGACAGTCCATCATCTAAACACTTTTATCCTTTATCCAGCCGTTGCCCTTGAAACGACCGCGGCGCGTTTTTTACATTTTTATTAAAGACCAGTGCCCTGGTACTTTTTTTAATTTGGCGTACTCCATAGTAATTTTCTAGATACGCACCTGGATGCCCACAGCAGATTTTTTCGTCTATGTAAACAGCACTCTGTTTAGGTTACTTCTCGAGTAATATTCGCGTTTCGCATCTGTTGATTGGCAGTTGGTACACCTGGGTACATTATAAGACCTGAGCCCCACCTAACATCTACTCTGTTTGGTTTATTAAACAATGTAATTTAGCTGTGCGAGTGCAGTGGAAAGGGAAATTATGCATTTATCCTGTAAGCCAGAACAGTGCTGGGGGCTTCGTTAATAATTCAATTATTCATTTCCGCTGTCGGCAAATGGCAAATTGGAAAACTCTATGAGCTGCAAAGAGAAAGAGTGTGATGTGTGGTATTATTTAATAATTAAGAGGGTCACTACAAGCAATAAAATGGTGAAAAGTATGTTTAGTTTTTCCCTTAATTGAAGTTTTCACATTCACATTTTCAGAATAACTAATAGATTTTTGAATACCTATATAAATATTGTCTCCTAATGCGCCTAGGTCTGTGTGTGTATTTTTTCTTATATATAAAACAAAATATTTAAAAAATCTGACGTGGCCACACAACCTTCCGCCATATCTAGACTTTAAACAGAAATGTATACGTACAATTTTTAAAATATACAAATAAAAATCTAAAATATTCAAACACAGAAATTAGTATCACCTGAATCAAAAGATTCATTCACACGAAAACTCTTCTGTGTTGAAGCCATCCTCTGTTCAATTACTACATTTAATATCTTACTTATGACGCTTATGACTTATATAGCGCTAGTATGCCAACTTGTCACCCGTCTCATCTGTCAATATTTTTGCAAATAACTTTGCCTCTTATTCTTATTACAAATAAATACTATATTTATCTAAATTTATATAAATTTTTGACAATTATAGTTTTCAATCTTCAAAAAATATCACTTCCGGTGAAGATATTGGTACCAAAATCTAATGAGCTCTTCCTATTCGTATACAATTGTGAAATACCAAATATCAAAATTTTTGGGTAATTCGTATTTGAGTTATGCGACATCCGGCATCGGCCCGGACCACACACATACACACACACACACGCACACACACATACATATAGACATCATCGAGAAACTATCAAAAATGAGTTGTAAGGACCCTAATTCGTGCTCATCCACTAAAAACTCACTACCCGATTTTTTGCATGATTCCAATACCTTCCTTTACAGGTAAGCGGAAGGTAAAAAGTGATATTAGACGCCTTCGGAGAAAATCTTTAAGTATTTAAAATACTATATTACGTAATTAGCGAGGAAAGTGATTGATATCGTGTGAGTGAGAATGTTGATGCATTAGGCTTGCCGCGTTCGGAAATCTCACGAACAATCATAGACACTTTCACCCAAGTTGTGTACACTATTTTTCCCACAACCATAAATATTAAACATTTTATTAAAGAATATAAATGTTGATGCCAACTATCACTTTTAATTATTTTACGAAAAGACAAATATACCATGATAATAATAATAATAATAATATTCTTTATTTCATGGACATGTATACATAGGTACATGTATGGAAGGCGTCACATTAAAAAATAGATAGAAAATACATAAAAGAATACATAATATGAATTTAAATACGAATAACCTAAAAAACGGTTTTAATACTCGCTGCCACTCCTGAGTAACCAGTCGGCTGTATCATGGGCAACAAAGTAATATATATATATATATATATATATATATATATATATATATATATATATATATATATATATATATATATACACAATAGTAATACAGTTAAAGTACATGAAAATACAATGACAGTTACTAAATAGATAAAATAATTTAAAACTAATAAGTTACCTACTATTTAAAAAATTCATTTAAATCATAGAAGTTGTATTGCAGGAGGAACAATTTTAGATCTTTTTTTAATTTTTTAAAGTTAGTCTCTGAATTAATAACATCTGGCAGTTTATTAAAGATTTGTAAACCAATCCAATTAGGAGAATTTTTCACAACGTTTGTCCTAGATGTAGGAACGTAATAATTATTTTTATTTCTCGTATTATGATTATGTAAGTCAGAAATCATGGTATAAGATGTTTTATTCTTAAAGATGAAAAGACATATTTCCCAGATATAAATACACGTTAATTTTTTTTTAAATATCTCTACAAGATGTTCTTTGACTGACTTACATCTTATAATTCTCTTGTGAGTAATAAAGACTTTATGGGCAGTAGTGGAAGCATCCTAAAAGCAAATACCATAACGTATGCGGGACTCAACGCAAGCAAAATAAAACATTAAAAGTTGATTAACATTTAAATATTCTTTTAAATGACGTATTTGCTAACAGGTTGAATTAAGTTTATTAATGAGCTCATCACAGTGAGGATTCCAGTTTAGGGTATCAGTGACTACTATACCCAAAATCCGAGCTGAGTTGTCGTTACCCTTTAAACTATCTCCAAAACGAATTTCAATATTATTAGTGTTGTTGGGATTCATATGGAAATAAAGAATTTTGGTTTTTGAACCATTTAAAAATAACTTATTTTCACAACACCATGTTGTTAAGGCTTGAACGTTATGATTACATTTATTAATTAAAACATCTTTATCCGGATCCGAAATGAGCAAAGTACTATCATCCGCATACAAAATAGGCTTGCAATCATCTGAAAGTACTGTACATAAGTCATTTATATAAATGGTAAATAAAACAGGAGCAAGTACAGTTCCTTGCGGAATCCCAACGTCAATTGAAGCTAAACTAGAGTGAGCCGTATAAATAGTCGACTTATCTGTATAGCTAAGAGAGACGAATTGGTGTCTATTCATTAAAAAGGAAGAGATCCAATTTAAAGCAACCCCTCGAATATCCACGCCCTCCAGCTTATCTAACAAGCTAGAATGGTCAACACAATCAAATGCTTTACTTAGATCACATAATATACCAATTGAGTGTTCCTTGTTATTTAGATTTTGAATAATATTATTAAAGAAACAGTGTAAAGCATCAATAGTTGAACTATTTGTTCTAAAGCCAAACTGATTATTGTTAATAATACAGTTTTGATTAAGAAAACAGTCAAGCCTTTTCAAAAAACAGTATTCAAAAATCTTTGAAAAACCCGAGGTTAAAGCTATAGGCATGTAATTATCCAGACTTGTTTTTTCACCTTTTTTATAAACAGGAATTATTTTATTCGATTTTAAACTAACCGGAAAAGTTCCGTTTTGAAAAGATAGATTAACTATATAAGTTAGAGGCTCAGTGATGAGATGCGCAACTTTACGAATAATAAAATTCGGCACATTATCAGGCCCACTTGAATTTTTATTTTTTAATTTATTTAAAATAGTTTCAAATAATTCTGTTTCGGTGAAAGGATTCAAGAAAAGATTAGAAGAAAAATTGTGACAACTTCTGTGTCCATTTGAATTTGTGCCGACCACTGGAATACGATTTAAGATGTTCAATGGTGCTTCCTTTAAGTAATCGTTGAACATATTTGCAACGATGTTAGGGTCATCAACTATTTCGTCATTATAAGAAATCTTTAAACCAAAATCAACCTTAGTCTCATTTTCTGCGTTTATGATGTTCCATGCGCTTTTTGACATATTATCAGAGTTTAATATTTTATTCTGGAAGAAATTTCTTTTTGTAGTTGTTACCAGTATAAAGTGTTCATTTTTGGCTTTTTTATAAGCAGGAGTAAGCTCTGTATAACTATTTTTCAAATGAAAAAGAGATTTAAGATTGTTACTTACTTGAATTAACAATTTTTGAATCAACCCAATATTTTTTACTACAGTGTGTAGTAATTATTTTCTGTAAAGGAAAATTATTATTAAAATGGAAATTAAAAATATTGAAGAAACAGTCGAAAGCATCATCCGTTAGAGATTTAGAAAAAACATCAGACCATGATTCGTTTGATAACTGTTGATAGAAATTAGAAACATTGGCATCGTTAAAAATTCTCCTAAAGCAGACTTCCTTCTCCTTTGTTTGTAAATTCATTTTTACTAGTACTGTATTATGGTCAGATATAAATTCTTCTGAACAGCTGCAATACAACTACTAATATTAGTAAAACAATGATCTAATTTATTTTTAACTCTAGTTGGAGTTTGAACTTTACTGACAAGATTATATGAAGCTAAAATATCAAATAAATGATTATATTCAATGGCATCTCGAGCAGGATCTAGGTTGAAATCACCACATATTAGCAAATCATAGTTTACTTTATACACCTGTTCTAGAGTGATGTTATCACATAATCACATGATCATGGAATACATGATTTTAAATAGCAAGAATCTTATACAGTGAGTTTATTTTAACGTTAAACATGGAATTTTTCCTATCCATGGTTATGTCTTTTACAGAAATGTATTAGATCGTTGTTTTTAAAATGAAACATAGCGAATAAATATAATAGTCCGGCGGCTTAGTGAAATTATTGTGCACTTCGAGCCAAAAGCAATTTTAATTTTTTTTTCTTATATACCATACCTCATTGATTATTTTAAGAGGTGGAGGCATCACCGGAAGTGTCCGTGTCAGCCGCCATTTTGAAAAAATTGTCCCCGTTTTTTGTTTTTCACGTTTATCTTGCAAATGGTTTACATTACGAAGAAAACTGTTAAACGGAATTGTAGAGCACAAAATTCTCTACAAGATAGATTTATATAGTTTTTTTTGTAAATGGCACTGTTTGCTAGAAAATCAAGAAAATAAATGTTGTATATTTTCAAATTATTTATAAAGTCGTTTTTTTGTCATAACACAGTATAATACCTGTAATATTTTATCGGATAAAGATATCGACATTTTTCAATAAAAAACATAATTTTGGAGACCCTGGTGTAGCCACAATTTAATTATATTCTACGAGAAAACAAAATAAATATTAGTCATTTTTGTGTTTATTCATCTGTCATTACTAAACGGATAATAATACCGACTTCCGGGTTTCAGCATTGGATTTGTCGAATTTTTTTCTTTTAGATGCATTATTTCAAAAATTTAAGAGGGCCTTGTTGAGCCGAAATTTAAAGAATGTAGATATATTTTTGTATATTCATATTTTGAGTTTAATTAGCTGTGGTTTTCGAATGGATTAAAAAATTTACTTCTGGCTTTCAGTTCTGAATAGAAACATATATGTAAACACTAAAACCGAAAACCGGAAGTGATATTTCACAGATTTACTGCAAGATAATTTTAGTATTTCTTATTTATTTTTTATAATTAAATGTAATTTCAGAGCATACTAAAATATCACTTCCGGTTTCCAGTATAAGTTTTCACAAACATGTTTCTATTCAGAACTGAAAGCCAGAAGTCAATTTTTTAATCCATTCGAAATCTACGGCTAATTAAACTCAAAATATGAATAAATATATCTAAATTGTTTAAATTTCGGCTCAACATAGGCCCTCTTAAATGTTTGAAATAATGCATCTAAAAGAAAAAGTTCGACAAATCGAATGCTGGAAACTGGAAGTCAGTATTATTATCCGTTCAGAAATGTCAGATGAATAAACACAAAAATTACTAATATTTATTTTGTTTTCTTGTAGAATATAATTAAATTACGGCTATACCAGAATCTCAAAAATTTTGAAAATTATGTTTTTTATAGAAAAATGTTTCAGAAATCGAATGCTTAAAACCGGAAGTCGATATCTTTATCTGATAAAATATTTCAGCCATTCTCTTGTGTTATGACAAAATAACGACTTTATAAATTATTCGAAAATATGCAAAATTCATTTTCTTGATTTTCTAGCAAACAGTGCCATTTATAAAGGAATCTACATAAATCTATCTTGTAGAGAATTTTGTGCTCTACAATTCCGTTTAACAGTTTTCTTCGTAATGTAAACCATTTGCAAGATAAACGCGAAAAACAAAAAACGGGGAAATTTTTTTCAAAATGGTGGCTAACACGGACACTTCCGGTGATGCCTCCACCCCCAAAAATACTCAATAAGGTGTGTGAAGTTAAACATGAAAAAAAATTAAAATTGCCTTTGGCTCGCAGTATTCACATTATATATTACTGTAAGCCGCTGGACTATAAGTTTTACAACCATTTCGAGCTAAACTTGTGGGTTAGCGGGATGGTGCAGTAGAGGGAAGGAAGCCCAATATATCATAGGGACGCATTTAAGTTTCTCTGTCCATTGGCGTAGTCAATATAAAAATATTTCTTGTAAAATATTTCATGTAAAAATATTATTTTACACTAAAACGTACAAATTATTAACTGTTGGTTAGTACATTACCGATAGGTACTGTGTACCCTTACCTTGTAAATCCCACAAGACAATTATGATGTATAATTAGTATAAGTCAGCAATATTTAATATACTATTTAAAACAAAAAAAGATTAAAACTGGAATACTTCAAAGCTAATTAACGATAGGTATTTTACTTTGTACCCTTACCTCACAGGTATGTTGTTTAGTATAAGTCCGGCATATTTAATATACTATTTAAAACAAAAAAGGTTAAAACTGGAATACTTCAAAGCTAGTTAACGGTAGGTACTTTACTTTGTACCCTTACCTCACAGGTAAGTTGTTTCTAGTTATAAATATAAAAACGATTAATATTGGAAAATTTAAAAACTGCAAAGCTAATGACAAAGATAACTGTGGATTAGTTAATTAATGGTAGGTACTTTGTACCCTTTCTACCCTCATAAATATCTTGCTGCTAATAACAAAGAATCAGTTTAACAACAGTTCATCTAGAGAAAGTACATATCTATTATGCCTAAAACAAACAAAGTTGTACATGATGATAGTAGAGAAATAATTAAAGTTTCAACTAGAACAATTTCTAGAATAAGGAAGGCAAATGAACTACTCCTCAAAATTCATTAAAAAAATTTATTTGTGTACGTAATGTTTGCCCATTTATTGAAATAAAAGTTTTATTGGTTTTGTTGATTTTATTTATACGCCCCTGCCTTGCCAAGTTATCCTGCGCGAACAGTACACACAAAGTAACTCCGCCTGTTCAAGTTTATAACAAATAGCTAGCAAACAAAATTTGAAGTTGTACACTGCATTACTGCTGCATATTTGAACACACCTAACAAATTCATAAGGTATCATAGGTTATTTATTTAAATACATCATGTTTATAAATGCAACGATGAATAAAGAAATAATTTTTTTTCGCCAACCGGACGTATTTGATGCCATTGTGTCATTGTTTTTTGTAAAAAAAAGGAGGCCATTTGGGGATTGTTTATGATCACCATAGCAATTGTACCGAAAAATAATCTATTCGTCCTAATACAAAAAAACATTGTTGTTGTCATGGTTATACATTTTAATTTTAATTGTTGCGGAATATGAGGATATGTCAATTTAAATGAAATTACATCTACAAGCAGCTAGCGACAAAATATTATGTTTCATTCATACAAAAAATGATTGTTTTTTGTATTAATGAAACAAATAACTATATTTAACTTTACTATAACATTTTCATCTTCAAATGTACAAGACTCGCGAGTCATGACTTCAGAATTCTCATTGTTCGCAAGTGCCACGTGCCAGGTTGTCATTAAAAAAGAAAAAGTATCGAATATAATAAAACCAATACACAGGAAACAAAAGAGCAAATCGACAGATTTGGGTACAAATCCTAAGGAGAATACTAGAGCCAAGGCCAATAGAAGAACAGGAGGGATGGAGAAGTAGATACAACCATTAATTATATGAATTCTACGAAGAACCTCCTGCATCGGGATATGTAAGGATACAACGACTACGTTGGGCGGGACACATCGCAAGGATGGATGAAGATAGGACCCTCAAGAAAGTGCTAAATCGTAAATGACATAGGACGAGACCAGCAGGCCGGCCAAGGAAAAGATGGGAAGACCGTGCCGAAGAGGATGCGAGGTTACTTGGAATCAGAAACTGGATAACCGCGGCTTTAGATAGGGATGAAAGGAAGATGGAGGAGGCCAGGGCTCGATTTGGGCTCTAGAGCCATTGGAAGAAGAACACATTCGTAAGGTATTATAGGTTAGTTATGTAAATACATCATGTTTATAAATGCAACGATGAATAAAAAATCTGTTGTGGCCAGCACATAACCTCCCGCCTTGACACTGTACCTAATATGTGAATTTGGTTTTTGGTAGGCTACTTTTTGTAATTTATTTTATAGTTCTTCAAGCAACGTACCGATTTCGATTGACATTGAAATCAAATTAGCTCTTTGTGGATACAATTTTTATTTTATTATTACCATTACATTATGTCCAGTTAATAATGAATCGATGATGCTTCTTGATTGGATACGTTTAATGAAAGAATAAAAACTTACTGGAATTGAGTCAGTTTTTTATTTATTAAATTTCGGCTACTATAGTTACTAAATTTCAAACCCAGTTATTAATATTTATGTATTTCTTTACAAATGGTGCCACCAAAATTTCAGAAATTGCGTATACGTCTGTTCATCTGTCACATTGACATTTTCATTTTTGTTTTTAATTTTTTTTCCTATATTATAATTTACAAATCGTGGTAGGTAAAATTACACATTTTTGAAAAATAATTTTCATTTATTGGTAAGAGATATAGAAAAGTTGTTAAATAAATATTGTAAGAGGTAATTTGTTCTTTCAAATGTGTCATGACAAATTGTAACTATCGCAGTATTTTCTATATTTTTTGCAAAAATGTTAAAATGCTTCAAGAAAATACCATTTCCGGTTGGCAGATTTTTACCAAAATCTAATCAGCTCTTCATTAACATATACAAATGTATAATGCAAAATATTAGAATGTTATGTTCAGTAGAATTTGAGATAATGAATCAGAACGAAAGACTATAGTAGGCGCACACACACACACACACGCACACACACACACGCACACACACACACGCACACGCACACACACACACACGCACACGCACACACGCACACGCACACACGCACACGCACACACACACGCACACGCACACACACACGCACACGCACACGCACACGCACACACACACACACACACACACACACACACACACACACACACACACACACACACACACACACAGTCAAAATAGGTTCTAAAGGTGCTAAAACGTGCTTATTGACAAAAATCTCGACATTGTTGTAATATTTTCATCTTCGAATGTACAAGACTTGCGAGTCGCGACTTCAGAATTCTCATCTATTGTTCGCAAGTGCCAATTTGGATAGTATTAAATTTATGATTTTCAATATTACATCCAAATAAAAAAAATAGGTACCTAATCAGTGCATGTATACATCAGTCCTGTACAGCAAAGGACATCATTCAACCAATCAAACCAGGAAAACAACTACAAAATAACAAAATATCAAACCGCGTGAAGTTACCTACTGCTTTCACTGGTTTGATTGGTCAACCGATGTCCTTGGCGGTACAGAGTAACTGATGTGCCTCATATAAAGAAAATATAATTCAGTATTATCTATTTACTCAAAAATTAAGAAATATGGAACAGTGCAAAATGAACTCAAACAAATTTAGAACGGTACCTACTTAGAATGTATTAGATGGGCATGACAGTATTACTCGTTTGTTTGGTGTTTCATTATTAGTTATTTGCATGGTACTGAAAATGAGATTTTTATCACTATGACTATGAACCCAATGTTAGCTCTAAAACATTGGTAAAAATACAAATTTTATTTCAAAAATATTGTTTTTACCTTCCGCTTACCTGTAAACTGTAAACTCATTTTTGATAGTTTCACGATGATGTCTGTGTGTATGTGTGTGTGTATGTGTGTGTGTGTGTGGTCAAGGCCGGGTGTTAGTCGCATCCGAAGTGATATTTTTTGAAGATTGAAAAGGTTAATTGTCAAAATTCTATATAAATTTGGAAAAATATAGTATTTATTTGTAATAAGAATAAGAGGAAAAGTTATTTGCAACTTACATTATAAAAAAATTGTCTTTATCTGGTAGCATTAAAGAACTGCAGTAAAATTTAAAAAATAAATTTATCAAATAAAACGTTGATATCTTGTAATCCATGATCGGTTGATTTTTGTTTCTGCGTAAAAAATATTGACAGGTGAAACGGGTGACAAGTTGGCATACTAGCGCTATATAAGTCATAAGTAAGATATTAAATGTAGTAGGTACTTGAACGGAGGATGGAGTTTTCCTGTGAATGAATCTTTTTATTCAGGTGATGCAAATTTGTGTTTGAATATTTTAGATTTTTATTTGTATATTTTAAATGGGCACCGGATTGTACGTATACATTTGTGTTTATAATTCTAGATATGGCGGAAGGTTGTGTGATGGCCACGTCAGATTTTTTTTAGTAAATTGAGAAAGAAATTTTGCTGTCCCGTAATTATTTTTTATATTTTACGTCACATATCACATTATTATTCAATTTTCATTAATTATTTTTGGGCTTGTTGATAATTTTTTTGTGAAAATCAAAAATACGGGACTCAAGTTATTATCTCTTCTTCAAAAATTTAATTTAAAAAATCATGCAAGTAGTACCCCATGCAGTATTCATTTTTTTTTTGGTACCTACCTAAGAAATAAATTTATACATAACAAATAATATAAGCTACCTAAAGAATAGTACCTATATTTAGTAACTAGCGAACCCGGCTCGCGTTGCTACGCCTCCGACTCGAATTTAAAGGAATCTCGTTATAAGAAAAAAGTTATTACCATACAACACATGGTGACAATTATTCTAACTACGCCCATGATACCATACCAAATTTGAACCCAATCGGTTATCGCCATTTTGTTTAAATATGGCGGACTGATATTTTAGTATGCTCATGTCATAAGTTATAACCATTACAAATTTGAACCCTATCGGTGGAGTACATTTTGAGTTAGCTAGCCACCATTTTGTTTCAAGATGGCGGAGTAACATTTTAATATACTTACCTATGTTTCAAGGCAGATTCTTAGCTATTACTGTACCAAATTTGAACGCGTTGACAAATACATGGTGGCAATTCTAACTACGCCCATGATACCATACCAAATTTGAACCCAATCGGTTATCGCCATTTTGTTTAAAGATGGCGGACTTATATTTTCGTATGCTCATGTCATAAGTTAGATCATAAGTTATAACCTTTGCAAATTTGAACCTAATCGGTCCAGTAAATTTTAAGTTAGCTACCATTTCTTTCAAGATGGCGGACTAACATTTTAATATACCTATGTTTCAAGACAGATTCTTAGCTATTACTGTACCAAATTTGAACGCGCTTGCCCCTCTCCCCCCATCCCTCTGAGAAATGAAATTTAAACCCAATCGGTTACCGCCATTTTATGTTTAAAAAAAAAAATATATATATATATATATATATATATATATATATATATATATATATATATATATAGCCTATGTCACCCAGGGATAGTGTAGCTTCCCAACGGTGAAAGAATTTTTCAAATCGGTCCAGTAGTTTCGGAGCCTATTTAATTCAAACAAAAAAACAAACAAATCTTTCCTCTTTATTATATTAGTATAGATAACAGCAAAAAGTACATTTTTGCGCAACTATCAAAAAAAGATGACATTGACGTGCGCAATAATTCACGCCGCGAAGTAAAATTTGTTTTGTGTAGGTACAATAGATTTTGCGACCGTTGTTATTAGTAACGGCTGGGCTGCTAAGTTGAATTTCGCGAACATAATTGACATTGACTTGTATATGTCAATCACTGTCAAATACAGTTATAAAAAAAATAAAATGTGTGTTTTTTATTATAAAATGCAATGCACTGAAGTAGCATAATGGGTGCATGATTTTTTTTAAATTAATATTTTTGAAGTACAGATAAAAACTTGGGGCTCGTATTTTTTATGTTCACAAATTTTTTATCAACAAGCCCAAAAAAAATATGTTAAGTGACGTAGAATGAATGGTTCATAGTGATAAAAATATCATTTTCAGTACCATGCAAGTAGCCCATATACGCTTTACGCTCGTAATGCACAAATAATTTTATCTACGACTGAAATTATTTGTTATTAATAATAATGTTACCTACCTACTCACTTAGTTCAATTAACGTTCAACCAACTTATATTTTATTTGTAACCGTGACGATACCAATAATATCAAAATAAATAAACAAAAAAATTTAGTTTTATTCTGCCATTTTTTTAATATAAGCAATAAAATACTTCACGCGCGTTGTCATTGGAGTCGCGCAATAAAGTGTTATTTTGCTGGGTCCTCTCCTCAGTAACAGTTGACTGAAAGCATACCTAAATAATATAAACTTTTCTTAGTAGTCGTAGATAATAGTATTTTGTGCACCTAGGGAGGGAAGCGTGCTATTACTCCCGCGGGCGAAGCGGCGGTCAGAGCGAGGGCGCCGGCTTCGCCCAAGGGAGGAATTGCTATTACTCCCGCGGGCCAAGTGGCGGCCCGAGCGAGGGCGCCGGCTTCCCTCCCGTGGGACATACAATATTTTAAGTCACGAGGGCCTCGAAATCACCTTTCTTGTAAGCGGGAGGACCGTACTTGCTTTCCTCCCGCGCGGAAGGGAAAACTCGCTTCCCTCCCTCAAATAGCAAGAGGAAAACACTGCTTTCCTCCCCCGAGTGACGTAATAGTATTTTGTACACCTAGGGAGGGAAGCGTGCTATTACTCCCGCGGGCGAAGCGGCGGTCCGAGCGAGGACGCCGGCTTCGCTCAAGGGTGCAATAGCTATTACTTCCGCGGGCGAAGCCGGCGACCCGAGCCGAAGGCGAGCCGCAGGCGAGTCCGAGCGAGAGCGCCGGCTTCGCCCAAGGGAGTAATTGCTATTACTCCCGCGGGCCAAGCGGCGGCCCGAGCGAGGGCGCCGGCTTCGCCCAAGGGAGGAATAGCCTTCCCTCCCGTGGGACACACAATATTTTATGTCACGAGGGCCTCGAAATCACCTTTCTTGCAATGTTTTTCTCCCGCCAGTACCGGGAAGAAAACAGTGTTTTCCTCCCGCTCGGGATGGCGGACTAACATTTTAATATACCTATGTTTCAAGACAGATTCTTAGCTATTACTGTACCAAATTTGAACGCGCTTGCCCCTCTCCCCCCATCCCTCTGAGAAATGAAATTTAAACCCAATCGGTTACCGCCATTTTATGTTTAAAAAAAAAAAAAAAAAATATATATATATATATATATATATATATATATATATATATATATATATAGCCTATGTCACCCAGGGATAGTGTAGCTTCCCAACGGTGAAAGAATTTTTCAAATCGGTCCAGTAGTTTCGGAGCCTATTTAATTCAAACAAAAAAACAAACAAATCTTTCCTCTTTATTATATTAGTATAGATAACAGCAAAAAGTACATTTTTGCGCAACTATCAAAAAAAGATGACATTGACGTGCGCAATAATTCACGCCGCGAAGTAAAATTTGTTTTGTGTAGGTACAATAGATTTTGCGACCGTTGTTATTAGTAACGGCTGGGCTGCTAAGTTGAATTTCGCGAACATAATTGACATTGACTTGTATATGTCAATCACTGTCAAATACAGTTATAAAAAAAATAAAATGTGTGTTTTTTATTATAAAATGCAATGCACTGAAGTAGCATAATGGGTGCATGATTTTTTTTAAATTAATATTTTTGAAGTACAGATAAAAACTTGGGGCTCGTATTTTTTATGTTCACAAATTTTTTATCAACAAGCCCAAAAAAAATATGTTAAGTGACGTAGAATGAATGGTTCATAGTGATAAAAATATCATTTTCAGTACCATGCAAGTAGCCCATATACGCTTTACGCTCGTAATGCACAAATAATTTTATCTACGACTGAAATTATTTGTTATTAATAATAATGTTACCTACCTACTCACTTAGTTCAATTAACGTTCAACCAACTTATATTTTATTTGTAACCGTGACGATACCAATAATATCAAAATAAATAAACAAAAAAATTTAGTTTTATTCTGCCATTTTTTTAATATAAGCAATAAAATACTTCACGCGCGTTGTCATTGGAGTCGCGCAATAAAGTGTTATTTTGCTGGGTCCTCTCCTCAGTAACAGTTGACTGAAAGCATACCTAAATAATATAAACTTTTCTTAGTAGTCGTAGATAATAGTATTTTGTGCACCTAGGGAGGGAAGCGTGCTATTACTCCCGCGGGCGAAGCGGCGGTCAGAGCGAGGGCGCCGGCTTCGCCCAAGGGAGGAATTGCTATTACTCCCGCGGGCCAAGTGGCGGCCCGAGCGAGGGCGCCGGCTTCCCTCCCGTGGGACATACAATATTTTAAGTCACGAGGGCCTCGAAATCACCTTTCTTGTAAGCGGGAGGACCGTACTTGCTTTCCTCCCGCGCGGAAGGGAAAACTCGCTTCCCTCCCTCAAATAGCAAGAGGAAAACACTGCTTTCCTCCCCCGAGTGACGTAATAGTATTTTGTACACCTAGGGAGGGAAGCGTGCTATTACTCCCGCGGGCGAAGCGGCGGTCCGAGCGAGGGCGCCGGCTTCGCTCAAGGGTGCAATAGCTATTACTTCCGCGGGCGAAGCCGGCGACCCGAGCCGAAGGCGAGCCGCAGGCGAGTCCGAGCGAGAGCGCCGGCTTCGCCCAAGGGAGTAATTGCTATTACTCCCGCGGGCCAAGCGGCGGCCCGAGCGAGGGCGCCGGCTTCGCCCAAGGGAGGAATAGCCTTCCCTCCCGTGGGACACACAATATTTTATGTCACGAGGGCCTCGAAATCACCTTTCTTGCAATGTTTTTCTCCCGCCAGTACCGGGAAGAAAACAGTGTTTTCCTCCCGCTCGGGAGGAAAGCAAGTACGGTCCTCCCCAGCGGGAGGGAAAACTCGCTTCCCTCCCTCCATTAGAAAGAGGAAAACACTGCTTTCCTCCCCCGAGTGACGTAAAACATATTGTAGAACTGCGAAATGTGTTTGTTTAGTGTCGTCGAGAATTTTTTAGCCTCCGATTAGGGTCGTTTACTTTTGATAAAAGTATAATAAATTCCTATAAAAATCAGTAAAAGGTTACATAATATTACTGTCAAAAATATAAATGGTTAAAATAAGTTCTTATTTTACAAGTATTTTAATTTATTACTGTGGGTTTTTTCTCCCACATTTAAAACAGCCCAACAGCGGCAAAGCACTACGTCAGGGTTGGTGAGAATGAGAATGTTTCTCGCCATGTGCTTACGACCACCTCACCACCCCACCGTTGTTGTTTTCTTGTGTAATGTTAAGTGACAGCTTAGGTTATCTACTGTTAATCTGTTTTATCGTGTTGTAACCACCTAAAACTGAGCTTCTCTGATTCTGATCTTGTTTGTGAACAGTACTAAAACACGTGTGATTTGATCTTTACCTAATGTGCTGTAACTATACTTTTGACATTTTGCGGACATGTGCAGTGGCAGGGGGCAATATTTCTTCGCTAAAATTTGTAGAAATATCCTAATGTTACGATCTTAAAATTCTCTAAATTTGATATTGATATTGATTTTATTTGTAATTTTTAATTACATCAACATGGGAAATAAGGCACAATATATGGATCACATTGACACTTGTGAGACAGGCCACACGAGCGTGATTTCCCGCCGGTGAGGATCTTTTCAGTTGCGTCGTCAAGGTTACGCGCTCGGTGGATGGGCTGGGGTCCATTTGTTGCGCTTTTTCCTTTTTTCACGCTGACGCAGATTGCTACACGTGCTTTCTCCGCGCAGTTTCATTGTTGTTTAAATAGTTACCGCAGCGTGAAAACACGCCCGTCTGGTCTTAGCCTAAGCATAGGTATACAAGTACGTTGGTACTACATGTAACATACAAATATACTGAACTTAAACAAATATACAGAGTGGTGACTTGGCCGGCGCAGCATAGCGATTACAATGTTAATTTTTAAATGTGCATTTATTTGCTCCACTAATTATTTTAGAGTTAAAGTCTTATAGGTTTTTTGTAGAGAAAAAAATACTGAATCCGAACATACTTTTGTTTTCAAATTTTGAATTTCCAGAACCGTAATAATCAAATCACTGAGGCCATGGAATTATTAAAACAAACAAGGCAGTTCCATTTGTTGTTTCTATTTGACGTTTGTAACATTTTAAAATCAGTTCTTATTAGAATTTATTGATTACCATAATGGGAAACTCGTTAAATTTGAATGAGCTGAATTTTGTATTCATCATTGATAAATAAAAACTTCCATTTACCAATTACCACTAAACAATGGCCCAACCTTGCGTAAAATTCTCGTCCAACATTTGCTAATTGGTATTGTGATATTATATTTTATCACATTCGGCTTGTAGACGGATTGTGATAGGCATTAGGCATACTCGGTTTGCGCTATACGAGGCGCTATATGTTTTTTGTTTTAACATCTAGGGGGACACATTTTACTAATATTTTTGTTTTTTTAAATCACTCCTCTCACCCCCAGCACTCTTAATTTTAAAATCTTAAATGGCAATTATTTATAATATTTTTATGTTTTATGTTATCAGTTACTATTATTAAGCCGGGTTTATGCAGCATCATCATAGGCACTATCATAGTCACAGACTTAGTCTTAATAATTGAAACTATACAATTGGTTATCATAATGACTATGACTGTGACTATGACAATGCTGCATAAACAGGTGTATTAAAGAAACAAGTTTTATTTCTTATGACTAAGACTGTGATTATGATAGTGACTATGATGATGCTGCATAAATCCGGCTTTATTGTTTTACATTTTCTTAGTTTTATTATTACACACAACAATAAATTGAAAACAAAACTTGGTCAATTTATAGATGAATAAATTGGATCGTGTAAAACAGGCATTAATTCAAATTTTCAATATTATATTTCTATTGTTACAAATAATCAAATTGTCAGAGATGTCAGATTTAATTAAAAAATCTGAAGTGGCCTGCCCACAACCTTCCGCCATATCTAGACTTATAAACATAAATGTATACGTATCAGGGTTGGCACGTTCAAAACATTTCGTTTTAAACAAATGTTTAAAACTTGTTTAAAACAAAGCAAGTTTTTAAAACATGTTTAAAACATGTTTAAAACACGTTTTAAACATATATTTGAAACACGTTTTAAACATTTTTAATACTTTATCTACGTAACAAAACAAAGTTCATATTGCTAATAATAGTGTACCTATAACATATACTGTTTCTCACTATTGTTGTCACCCATAGCCATAATAATAAGTATAGGTAGGGGAATCCCCAGCATATTTATCGCCATAGTGCGTAATGATGCATATTTCAGAACTCCTTGCTGATTAAAACATTGTTTTTTTGTGTTTAAAACATGTTTTTTTTAAATCAGTAAAAAACACGTTTTAAACAAAAAAACAGTTTTAAACAAAAAAAACAGTTTTTTTTGTTTAAAATAAAAAAACATGTTTTTTGCCAACCCTGATACGTATACAATCCGATGTCCCTAAAATATACAAATAAAAATCTAAAATATTCATCACCTGAATCAAAAGATTCGTTCACAGGCAAACTCTTCTGTGTTGAAGTCATCCTCTGTTCAATTACTACATTTAATATCTTACTTATGACTTATATGGCGCTAGTATGTCAACTTGTTACCCGTCTCACCTGTCAATATTTTTTACGCAGAAACAAAAATCAACCGAACATGGATTACAAGATTTCAACGTTTTATTTGATAAATTTTTTTGATTGAGTTGAGTTATGCGACATCCGGCATCGGCCCGGACCACTCACATACACACTAGTACGGGACCCAAGCGCTTCTATCTCGTCAAAAAATTGTTGAACCGATCCGGTAATGGTAAATCGATAAAACCTATATTACCCGCTTCAGAATTTTCTGCTCTATCGATTTTCGGAGGGCGGGTTTACATTGAGGTCTGGAATAACCCTCTACATGCAATTTTCACCCTTTTTGAAAAATAATAAAATTTATATTTTTTTATCTTTATCTTCTAATATCTTGCAAACTATTTATAGTATCGATATGAAATTTTAAACATACATTGGCATAACTATGTACTTTGACACTTTTGCATTGTAACTACTTAATTGTTTATAACAATTAAGAAAATAAATTATTAACGCCGTAACGCACATTTTGTGTAGTGTAAAATGTAGTCTGCTGCAAAATCGCGTACGGTTGAGAATTTTGGTATACATTGAGTGAATTAAATGTTAAGAAAGGTTCAAAATTATTTTTAGTGAGAAATCACAGCTTTATGTTGATTAGTACAAAAAAATTTTAATGAGAAACTAGCCCGGCCGCCGCGCATCTACTGTTCGCTACTCGTACGATGTACGACGTACCGCCGGCGCGGAGTTCTATTTACTAGCAAACGTTTCGGTTTAGAATAGATTGCAATACAGAAAATAACGATTACAGCATAATGTGTAGATTATAAAAATAAATAATATTATACATATTACGTAAATTATTTATTTTACCTTGTTATATTTACATAATGGTTTTATGAAGTGTTACATTTTCCTAAACAATAACAAGTAATAATACAAGAAACGCCTACTTCTCGACATACCGTAGAGTGGGGTTACTTTGCTTAGATTTGGCGGTTATTTCAATTAAATTTCGTAACTGCTAGACCTAAAAATTGGTAAAAAATGTATGTGGTACAATTATATTTAAGCTATCGATTGCACTATGTATTATAAAACTATTTTAAAGGGAAATATTTATTTTTATTTTTTAAACATGTACGCAAAGTCACCCCGCGTTGGGCTAACTTTGCATTTGCTTATAAAATCTATATGCAAGAACATATCGCAAAACTGATGGCTTACTTTGCTCAAGGATGATGCGAGCTTTAACACTTCGTTTCATGAATTTTAAAATATCAACAACAAAAATTATTACAACTTAAATTAACATCAATTGATACAATAAAGATAATTTTTTGAAAGAAAAAATATATAATTATTATAAATAATAAAAATAGTGCATGTTACAAATTTAAAACATTATGAATAAAATTAAAGTATTCGTATCCAAAAATATAAATTTGAAAATACTGGATCGTCGAAAAATGGATAAGGGTTGAAATAAAATCAAATACTCCTAGTTATTGCAAACGTTTCGATTCTTATTGAATCATCTTCAGTGCGATGTTAAAAATTATTTGTCTTGTTTTATTCTTCTGACATGTAACACACTAAACCAAAATAATATTTTGAACACAAGCACTATCTTTTGACCACAAGTAAATTTCTCTGACATAGGAATATTGCAAGTTTGTAACATCATGGAATCACTGCTATGAACACCTAAATGTGAAATAAACGTCAAAAATATCTGTTGCAAATTTGCAACAGTATGAAACGAAGGGTTAATTTGATATATAAAAAGTGGTACTTAGTACATATCTAACCTTTTTTCTGGCCAATATTAAAGATGCATGTCTTAGTTCAAAACTGATATTATTAATAATAATAATAATAATATATTTATTTCTGTAGACACGTTACATGTATAGAAATCGTCACATACAAATTAAAATAGAAATAAAAATTATGAAACATTGCTATAAATTACAAATAGAATTACATAGCGAAAAATTCATCCATTGAATAAAAGTTATTATTCTTAAGAAATTGTTTAATTTTGTTTTTAAATTTGTTAAAGCTACCTGCTTCTTTAATTTCACAAGGCAGATTATTATATACTTCCAGACCAACTCTGCTAGGAGCTAGCTTTGCTGTGTTTGTTCTGGAGTACGGAATGCTAAAATTTTCTCTATTTCTAGTCTCATAGTTGTGTTTCTCCGAATTTACAGAAAAATTGTCCTTGTGAAGGAACACAAAAAGACAAACATCAAGAATATAAATATCTGTTAAAGTTAACATTCCTTATTTTTTTAAAAGCGGTCTACATGAGGTGGTACGAGTTACCCCCGCCAAGTACCGAACAATTCTTTTCTGGCAAATGAAAACATTTTTGACAGATGGGGATGAACCCCACAGTCTTATTCCGTATCGCAGTCTCGAAACTACCTGGGCGTGGTAGAAAAGTAATAGCTGATCTATGTTGAGGTATTGTTTGAGTTGACGTAATTGATAACAGGCTGAGTTTAGTTTATTAACGACGTCCTCACAGTTTAGTTTCCAATTTAGGTTGTCTGTTATTTCCATTCCTAAGAACTTGGTAGATTTAACATTGTGGAGCTTGTTGCAGTCTCCGAAATCGAGTATGAGTTCATTGTCATTTGTATTATTGCTAAGATGAAAATAAAGAATGTGAGTCTTACTTTCATTAAGATAAAGTTGATTTGAAAAAAACCATGTATTTAGAGATTGTATATTTAGATTGCATTTTTCTATGAGATCCTCTTTGTTTTTATCTGATATTATCAGTGTAGTATCATCAGCGTATAATACTGGTGTACAGTTATTGGTAAGTGCTAAAGGTAGATCATTAACATAGATATTAAAAAGAACAGGAGCAAGAACTGTCCCCTGCGGTAGTCCGATCTGAGATGTTAACCGGTCGGAATTTATATTACGAAGTACTGAGGAATCGTCTTGATGTTTGAGAGAGACATATTGTTGTATATTCTGTAAGAAGCTAGATATCCAGTTTTGAGCGACCCCACGCACGCCTATGCTTTCGAGTTTATTTAGTAATTTCGAACGATCCACACAATCAAAAGCCTTACTGAGGTAGCAGAAAATGCCCACAGATCTTTCACCATTTTCTAGAGATGTAATTATTTTTGTGAAAAATAGTTGTACTGCGTGAATAGTAGAATTTTTAGCTTTAAAGCCAAATTGATTATCAGAAATAACCTTATAGTGACTTAGGAAACATTCTAGTCTACTTAAATAACAGTACTCAAAAATTTTGGAAAGACCGGAAGTTAAGGCTACAGGTCTGTAATTATCCATAGAAGTTTTATCACCTTTTTTATGTAAGTATAGGAATTATTTTACTAAGTTTTAATTTATCTGGGAAAATTCCATTTCCAAAGGATAAATTAATTACATGAGTCAGTGGGACTACTATTAGATGAGCTACAGTTTTGAAGATAAAACTAGGAACATCATCTTGTCCTGAAGACTGTTTGTGCTTGATTTTATTAGTAATAATATTCAATATATCATTTTCGCAAAAAGGGTGTAAAAAGAAATTACCATCACTGTTTGGGAAGTTTCTGTGATCCTCGGTGCTAGTTTCGATTTGTGGTATTCGACTTAAAATATTCGTAGGTGCGTCTCTAAAAAAAGTATTAAACTGATTAGAAATTGTAACAGGTTCTTCAGTTATATTATTATTAACAGATATGTTGAGATTGTTCAAATCTTTAGCTTTATTTTTTGAATTGATGACGCTCCATGTACTTTTAGAGATATTATCGGAGGACAATATTTTTCTTTGGTAGTAATGTTTTTTGGTAGAGGATACCAGAAAAGAATGTTTACGCTTAGCGGTATTGTAGACATCTATTGTCTATCTATCTATAGATTTGAATCTAAATTCTTTAAAATGTACAAATCTTTCAAATTACGACTCGATTTAATAATGTCATCATTTACCCAACGTTTGTCTTTATTCCTTCTCGGACAAATTTTCTGTAAAGGAAAATTTTTATTAAAGTAGTATAAGAAAAAATTGAAAAAACAATTAAAAGCTTCTTCTGTTTCATTTTGAAGTTCTAAACTAAAGTTCGTTATATTGAGATCATCAAAATTTCTTCTGAACAGAGTCGGCCTGGCAGTATTTTCTTTATTTAGATTACTATTTACTAATAGACAATTATGATCAGATATTTAGTTATTGTGTACAACACAGATGCTATGACTTATATTTGTAAAACAATGATCGAGTTTATATCTTCCTCTGGTGGGTGCAGAGACTATGTTTGTTAAATTAAAAGAATACAATGATTGACTAACAAAGTTAAAAGCATTACAATCCCTAATCGGGTCTAAATTTATATCACCACAGATAATCACGTGGTAGTTTGGTTTATACAATTTATCTAGCAAAGCTATAATATTTTCATGAAATATGTTGTGGTCACTGCTCGGTAAACTGAGATGATCAGGACAGGTTTACTGGCAGATGGCTTCCAAAGAGTAGCGCAGGCCTCAAATGATTTCTCTATGCATAAACTGGATATATCACAAGAAACAGTATTATTAAATATACTCTTATGACACCATATGCCAACGCCTCCGCCTCTGTAATGAGATCTACAAAACGGTGAGGTTAATATGAAATTGTCAAACAAATTTACATTAGCACTCAATTCAATGAGCCAAGTTTCATTTAAACATAAAAATTTGAGTTTATCTAGTTTAGTTAGAAATTCTGTATAGATTAAATTTGCTTTGTCAAAGGTTCGAGCTTGGCAATTAAGGATTAAAATGTCCCAGTCATGGGTAGCTATATCATGTACTACTGTGTTTGTACGTATGAGAAGTTGACCCACCCATACTACCCTACCCTGTTAAAATCTATCGTAATCGTTAGTTTTACGTTAGTTGAGTTTAGTTTTGTAGAAAATTGCGTTAATTTTGGAAGTTTATACGTATTTTTTTAAAATAATATTTGCGTGGACTACCTTCACAACAACCCAACCCTTTATTCGAAAGTGCGAGGAAAACACATTAATAACTTTTAACTGATTAGTTGGTGTAAGTTGTAAAGTTAGCCCACCCAAATATTATTTTTTTAAATACGTATAAACTTTCAAAACTAACGCAATTTTCTACAAAACTAAACTCAACTAACGTAAAACTAACGATTACGATAGATTTTAACAGGGTGGGCTAGTATGGGTGGGTCAACTTCTCATACGTTGTGTTTGTGTCTTCAGAGGGCTTTTCAAGTGAAAAAACTTGTTAATATGTGTGCCGTTGGGCCAAAGAGCCGGATCCATTGCCTTCTTACGGTTAACTGTCACCTTGAAAGACGAGTCGTAGTTTGGATATTTAGATATCATTTTTCACATATTACTTCTGGGAAAAAAGACACTAAATACTTTTTTAATTCTTCATCCGTTGTCTTCGGATGTAATTTAAAGACGTGTAGATGAGCTGGTTGAGACTCTGCTGCTTTAAGAGAAGCAGAGTCATTGGAAATTTGACAGCCGATTATTGTCCGAGAAGAACGTCGACTCTGCTCGTTTTTAGGTACGGATTTTTTAATAGTCTTAGTGCTATTGTTTTCATGCGTTTTATTCTTTTCCTTGTTTATATAACTTGTATTGTTACTGTCCTTTTCAGGAGTATCATGTGAATTTTGATTTACAAGTTGTTTACAGTTTTTGACAGGTAGTATATCATCTTGATTTGTCGGTAAGTTAGTGTTGTTGATTGTTTGTTTATTTTTAGCATTTAATTTATTTAATTTATTGGTAGATGGCGATGGGAGCGTTTTGCTATTTGAACTTTTGTTTAACCAAATTATTTGCTGTTTTAAAGAAGAAATTAAGTCACTTTGATTAGATATTATAATATCTTTACTGAGTATTACAATTATATAAAAGGTTTTCTAACATGTAACAGATGTAAATATGATTTTAAAATAATATAAAATTAAATGGAAACATTCGTTAGCATAAAAAGAAAAAAAAATATAAGTTTACTTACAAAAACATCGTGAGTGGAATGTCTATCACTTTATTTAAAAATTCGTATAAAAATAGAAATATTCAATCTGATTAAAAAAAATACTTGGAGGGATAAAAATGATTGGTTTTTTCAAAAAAAAAATACTACAAAGTTCTAGAATTTATAATAATGCCTCCACAGACCTTATCGGGTTTCAAAATTTACTAAAAATATATGAGTTACTTATAATACATCTACAGCCTACATGCGATGTGACAAACCTCCTACGCGTCACATACAAAGTAGAATAGCTAATAGGAGTAAGATAAGGCAAGACTACTGCGCTTAGGTACTACCTATTCAGAACAAAAATTAAATTAAAAATTTTCCCACATACTTAGCAAAGTTACCTATGTGATGCAAAGTAACCCCACTCTACGGTACAAATTTTGGTACATGAGTTATATTTACATTTGAAAATTTGGGTTGTACCTACTGCACCATAGCAATGAAGGAATAAGTAGGTACCTACCTAGATTTGAAAATATCGAATTTAAAATTACATAATTTAGAAATTATCAGTCGTATCTGGTGTGAAATAATTTCACCTTTCGATTGATAGTTTTACCATATTTCTACGTGGAAATGTGGAGTAGGAATCTGCATAATTGTAAAATGCAATTCTAATCGCTAATGTGCACATGTATGATGTTCCACCCGGTATGTAAAAAATATAGTTAAATATCATAAATATAAAAATGTATTAATTCGTTACAGGTTAGAAGAAAATTATCTGTCATCTCAATTATGTCAAATAATGTGACAAAATAAGAAGATCATTGAACGAATTTTATGTTTAACTATAAACCAAGAAGGTAATCGTAAATTTTAAATCTAAATTTGTAAATTAAATTCATCATAAACCAGCCATAATAAATACGCCGCAAAGGGCAAAGTGTTTGAAAGAAGAGAATATTATAGAGAAATGGCCAGTTAAAACGACAAACAACAAATGACGCACAGTACTTTCAAAGAATATAATCAGAATTGACAATATTATTGATATAACTTTTGGATTGTGTTTGCGTAAACCGCTTTTGAGCTCTTGACAACAGCACATAGCAGCCAATAGAATCACAAGATTCTATGTGTCAAAATTCTTTCGTTATTTTAAACAGACGTTTCTAGCGTCTCAGCAACATTTAATATGTAGAGTTGTTATAATTTTATTTAGTATGCATATGTATTCCTTGATATGTATAGCAACCATGAGTATGATAAAATGATAACCGAACCGCACACTGATTCACTGATTGCTCACTCAAGTAGCACAAAAGGCGCGATAGAAAATGTAGGTATAACAGGGTGTCCCAAAAAATAATTAATTTCAAATAAACTTTAATTCAAACATACGTTGCAATTGGAATACATCGTTGTAGACACAAATTTCGAGCTCAAGTGGGAAAAAGAAGCGGTTTTCTCTCTAATTAAACAAATAACTAATATTGAGTGTTTCTCATTGTTACAGTCCACACGGGTCTATGTCCCTCTTTTCAGAAAACACCCAGTATACCGTTAATAACTATATCATCCTTATCTAACTTATAACTGCCTGTTATCTTGCTCGACACAGCATCAAAACTTACCGAACATTAAGCAGAAATTCAGATAATCTTCAAGTTTGTTTTCCTCGCCCACATATTATCTGTCTCTCTCTAGTTTGCGTTAATTTGCAACTAACTCAGATAAGAAATAAAACCACCAAGAGTAGACATGCATGCTGTTCGATCATCAGATTTGATCGATTAAATCGATTGATCGATCTCAACTATCTAATCGATCTGATCAATCTGATCAGTCGGATCGGTCAAATCGATTAGATCGATCTAATTATTGATCTACCCTGCACTAAATATTAAAGGACTGGTGATGTTATTAATGATTTTTTGTCGGTTTTAACAGTAAATAAAATAGTATTCTTACATTTTTATGTTAATTACAAAAATTAGGGACTTATGTTAACATATTCATGGCTCAGTGACAGAAAAATTATCGATCAAGGAAATCTTATCGATCATCCAAATCCAAACAATCAATTAAATCTGATCGATCATCCAAGTCCTATCGCCCAAAGAAATTAATCGATCTGATCGATTAATCGATTAAATGATTACCTGTGATCATATTGATCGATTTTTCGATCAGATCGATGTTTTTTCTCAGACCCAGACCTAGACATGCAAGCCCGCCCCAAGCAAATTCGGACCTGGTCTCTTAATTATAGTGCAGAGAGGTTAAATTAAGATCTTTTCACAGATCCGGATCTCTGAATCTCGTTCACGCCCGAGATCCGGATCTTATGAACGGGTCGTTGTTCATGAACTACTTATCTATAACGTATCTTTCTCTCATCGTTCTTTTCCCAGTGTCGGACTGGGAAGGTCGGCAAGCCGGTAATTTCCGACAGAGCCAAAGATCTTTTGGAGGGCAAATTGCAAAACTGAAACTTTTTTTGGTGATTTTACCAAATTATTTAAAAAATTATGTTTTTATACTTTAAGGCAGCCACGTGTACAATGGGGTGTATGGAAGTAACTTTCAGGCATTTGACCTTGAATGAGAAAAAATTTCACCTGCGGCGCATTTTATTACACAACATTTTTATAACGACACATTACCTTACCGTAATTCCAAGCTGTATACGTTATATATTTTCATATAGGGAAAATTACATAATATTTTACCATCTTTCACGTAAAATAATTACTTCGTAGAAGAATGTTTTCAAATTAAAAATGACGTTATTGTCATAAGAAAGCATTAGCGCCCAAGGGGTAGCACTCACAAACTTTGATACACGCACTGAATAATGAAAATGGTCTATGCGCATACGCACTCAACAGTTGTACACATCTAGTTCTAGTGAATGTTGTAGTGGATATTATAAAAAATATATACAATTTCTTAAAATTTGCCATAGAGAGCGATCGCCCCTGTTACGTTTTAGTTCAACGTGATATTTGGGATCCGTTTTAATTAATTGAGGATTTATTTATGTAATAATAACACACTGATGATGAATACTATTTTTACATATATTTAATGAAGCACACTTTTATTATCGACCATTTTTACACACCTGATTACCACAACACTTATTACACACTTATTTACCGACAGAACGATGTACAATAATTAATATAAACAATTTATTACATTTTAATAATAGATGTCTCTAACATCTAACAGCCCCTACCGTCACACTTCTGAATCCGTCCTTGTAATTTATGCCTGTGCAGTGCAGTACCAGTGAAAAAATTTGTTAGTTAGTACAATAGAATAGAAACAAGAGAAAATGTCAATCCGTAAATAATAGTTTTACGTTTTTATAAGAACGTTTTTATTAATAACATTTATATTTATATGCATGTTGAAATATAGTGGTATATATAAATATCGAGCATAATATCCAAAGCCAGGACTAGAGATATTTTCACCTGAGGCAATGGGATAAATTTGCGCCCTCATGTAACTTTTTTTAAGTTCTTTTTTTCTACGATCGGTATTAATAGTATGCTTTTTTGGTCTTCACTTTGTTGATGAATAAAAATCATCAGGAAGTGTCCATCTTTCAAATTTTCATCATAACATCTTTTTAATGTAAAATATCAAGCATAACATAAATATTTTAACTTACCAGCAAACAACGAAGTTGAATCTTCTAATTCCCACGATTTTAAAGTATCTTGCACTGTATTAGCCATTCTCATTAGCAAGTAACGTGACTGCATCGAGAAACTGCGTGTGTTCTAATCTAATGTAAAAGACAAAACACATTTGCAACAAGTCTATACCAGTAACATGGAGGGATCACCCCAGAACAAAGTCGATTTAAGCCGAAAACATTCGAGATTCAACAAAATATTTAGATTGTCCAACAAAAGTATTGTTAGTACAACAAAATCATGTTATTAGCGGTACAAAATAATGTAATTAAACCAACATAATAATGTTATTGTTTTAAAGTAGATATAACGTCTAACTAATAATTTAATTTTGTTGCCTTCATTTGTAACTACAACAAAGTTAGGATTGTTATTTTCGATGAGTATTTGCTAAATAAACAAAATTATATATTTCATTTTATCAATATAACATAAATATTTTTTACTTGCTAGAAACTTGCGAACCTGTTGTTGTTATTTTGTATTGCTTATTTTAATATTATTCATTCATGATGTTGGTAAATATATTTCTTATGTTATTTATAGTGATTATGGGTCCCTGAAAAGAATATATTTTTAATTTTTGATATAAAAGCATTTTTTTAAATCACTTTTTATATCAAAAGTGCTTCCCTTTTTTGCAACATCACGCCAAGCCACTGCTGTATATGATTCACTCACAGTATGTGAAGCTGCCACAAACAAAAGATGGGCCTGGCCTGATTAGACCAGGAAATTTTTCGAAAATATACCTCCTAGAGGCAAATCATGTAACAATTGATTAACAGGTTGAATCTTATGCTTTGATACCCGCTGAACACACCTAGGTATATTATTTGCTCGAATTCTCACTCCTTGTGCCCCAAATTCAAGATGGCGGACAAAAATTGTGTCCGAAAATAAATTTTTCACATTTATCTCAGAAACTGGCCATGTATTCCTTATTGTAGGTAATTTGTAAAATTTTAATTCAATTGAATTCTTGTTCATAAATAAAAAAATTATTTATTTTTAATTGTTGGTTTACTTTATTATTATACAATGTCATAAACAATTGATTATAATGAACTCGTACATAAATATCATTATCAAGGTGACAATCATTTCGCTATAATTCAATAATTACTTCTGCCGGTAATTATGAGCCACACATAATTAAATTACGAATATAATTTGTTAAATTCCTCGTAAAGGTAAACTGGTCCTCAGACAGGTTTATGAACTATTTATTTTATCAAAAATACGAAAGTTGAAAATAATTTTTGTTTGTTCATTCATTTAAAAAGTATGTTAACTTATAATTTCTAGAAGAAAGAATGAATTTAAAGAAAGCTTTCTTTTGTAAAAAGTTATTATTTAAATTGCGGAAGACGTATTTGTGTTTCTTTTTTCTTATCACTCGAACAACGAATTCTTAGGCAATGAAATATTTAATGTAGGGACTTTGAAATTTCCTTATTTGCTTAAATTGTTTTTTATTGTCTTATTAACACATTAGGAAGGTTTATCAAAAAATTCATTTATTACCTATCTGAAATTTTAGTATTATCTTATGTATCAAGTTTCATAAAAGTCATTTTAGTCACGAGTTTTTTAGGAACGAGCGCAGCGAGTGTATAAAAAACGAATATCTAGAGTTTATAAACAAGTCACATAGGTACTAAACTTTTTCTACGACCACAAATTAAACAACATAAATATGTAAAATTTCGTTTGAACATTTAGGTTAAATCATAATGATATACTATACGAGGTTTTTTTATCTAGGTTAAATTTAAATCATAATGATATTATACGAGTACATAGCTACAAAATTATACTTAGGCAAGTGTATTTAACTGTTATGTTTGAAAAAAATAACAATGATTGAAAGAAAGTTGCTATGTTCAACCCGTGACTAAAAACGGCCAAAGCCACGGATTGTCGAGGTGTGTTATAATTTATAAATGTTCTTTAGTGCCATGGAAATCAGTTCGTTAAATGATGTTTTATCGGCGCCGTGGGCGAGCGCGCTTAGTATAGTTGGTCTGCGATGTGGTGATCGCTACGTCAAAAAATCTGTTGTGGCCAGCACATAACCTCCCGCCTTGACACTGTAATATGTGAATTTGGTTTTTGTTAGGCTACTTTTTGTAATTTTTTTTATAGTTCTTCAAGCAACGTACCGATTCCGATTGACATTGAAATCAAATTAGCTCTTTGTGGATACAATTTTTATTTTATTATTACCTTATTACATTATATCCAGTTATTAATGAATCGATGATACTTCTTGACTGGATACGTTTAATGGAAGGATAAAAACTTACTAGAATTCAGTCAGTTTTTTATTAATTAAATTCCAGCTCCTAGGTACCTACTAGTTTCAAATCCAGTTATTAATATATTTATACATTTCTTTATAAATGGTGCAACCAAAATTTTAGAAACTGTGTATACATCTGTTCATCTGTCACATTGACATATTCATTTTTGTTTTTAATTTTTTTCCTATATTGTGATTTACAAATCGTGGTAGGTAAAATTATATATCTTTGAAAAATAATTTTCCTTTATTGGTAAGAGATATAGACAAGATGGTAAATAAATATTGTAAGATATAATTTGTTCTTTGAAATGTCGTATGACAAATTGTAACTATCGCAGAATTTTCTATATTTTTTGCAAAAAATGTTAAAAGGCTTCAAGAAAATACCATTTCCGGTTGGCAGATTTTTACCAAAATCTAATCAGCTCTTCATTATCATGTAGAAATATATAATGCAAAATATTAGAATTTTATGTTCAATAGAATTTGAGATAATGAATAAGAACAAAAGAGCATAGTAGGCACACATACAGACTTTCATACACACACACACACACACACACAAACACACACACAGACATCATCGTGAAAATAGTCAAAATAGGTTCAAAAGGTGCTAAAACGTGCTTATTGACAAAAATCTCGACATCGATTTTTTTCACGATCCCTATACCTCTCTAGGCGAGAGGTAAAAACATATTCGTCTGGGTTAAATTTTTTAGGTGGGGGAAAATTAATTGACGTCATAGAGGTTCTCAACCAGTTACTCATGATGAACAAGAACTATAAGTAAATATCAAATTTAAATTAAGAATTATGTAATATAAAAATTAAATAGTAATAATCTTTCATGCTATTATCATTATAAATTACCTAAAAAGAGAATTCTGATGGCAATGGGTTTGTTTCATATTTAATAACGAGAACCATTGTTTTAGATTCACTGGTATGTTTTGACATTAGCAATTTTCTATTTGAGGTTATTAGTATTTAGTAGTTTACGGCTGTGTTATGCTTTCTGCTGTGAGTATAGTTATATTATTATTATTTGTAGTTTCTGTTCCTTATACAACATTGCGAATATTCTTAAATTTCCTACAAAACATAACCTGAAATGATAAGCAGTGTTTGACATTTCTCTTGACGTAAATGTATCGTTCTCTTTTTAAGTATAGGTACTAGTGGAAAAGAGATAAACATATTAGACAGACGTAACATTAAACAACGAATGAACAAGCATGCATGTGACAAAGAGAGATATACATAATGCCTGTTTATTATAAGTTTAGAAACTAATGACGTACCGATCACCACATCGCGGACCAACTATACATCTCCTAGCTCGCTATGACGTCACGCGAACCACGCATCAGTGGTTCGAGTCCCAGCGCTGCCGATCGACAATGTGTGATTTGTCGTTAAATAAAAAGAATACGGCTACATGTATTCATCACACTCGGATGCCACAAGCCAGCCACTTGTACATCTTAAATATGTAGCAAAAATGGCTACGAAACCCCGTACCGGCAGTACGGCAGTGTTAAAGCTGCGGCTCGGTGATACCGGTGCATTAAGGGGAGGCGAGGGCCGAGCGAGGGCCCGATTTGGGCTGTAGAGCCATTGGAAGAAGAAGAAATGATGTTTTAATACCAGGAGTAAAAAAATCTGACGTGGACACCACATGACTTCCTTGTACGCCTATGAAACTGTTCATACTTTTCTTAATAACTAAAATGTAGAATAATATAAAAAATCTGACGTGGCCACCACAAGACCTCCCGCCATATACCCACTTTATTCTTTTAACTTATTATACAAATATATTAATATATAAGTACTACTGCTACTATACTCACAAATATATTTTAGTCATTTTCTTTAAACTGCAAAAGAAGTTATAAAGCAAAATTTACTATTGTCACTGTCATGTCATAATCATTTAAATTTTACGTAGTAACAAAAAATGTTAATCGATCATGGACTACAAGATACCGAAATACTAAATTATAAATATATACTTTAATTATTCTTAAATGATAGCAGATACAAAAATATTTATAAAATACCGATTGTAGGTAATAATCACATAATCTTTCATTTAAAATAAAAATAATTGTCTTAAATTAAATATTTGAAAAAAGTACTACTTCCGGTTTGTAGATTGAAACCAAAAATAGGAGGTGCACAACTAGATGCCATAACAGTCCTAAATACAAAATTTCAACTTTCTACGTCTAACCGTATATTTGAGTTATGCGACACACATACGTCCGTCCGTCCGTACGTACAAACGTCACGACGAAACTAGTCATAATGGATTCAGAAAAGGTCAAAACGGATATTTCCATCAAAAACTGAAAACCGAAATTTTTCGCGATTACAATACTTCCTTATTACTCCGTACAAGGAAGTAAAAACTATATTTTTTTCAAAATCGGCATGAAAATCGTCATTTCCAGACTAATTTGCGGCATGAAAGTAAGATTTTCATGACTAGGCATGAAAATAAAATTTTCATGCATTTTTACTTTCAACTTTGTTTACTTGTCATGACAACTTTTTCTAAAATTTGTGACAGCTCTGATGATTTGTCACAGCTCTGATGATTTATGCAAACCTAATTTTTTTTTATAATTTTAAGCTTAATTGCCGATTTAAAAAAAATAGAATACATCACGCGTCATAAAAATGTCTTTGCTTGACTCGGAGGCTTTGAAGAAATGCTCGGACGCTGCGCATCCTCGCATTCTTCAAACGCCTCCTCGTCTGCAATGAAACATTTTCATGACTTGTAATGTAATATACTATGATGTATTATAGTTTGTTGTAACAATGCGCAATATGATTTAGATCTAATTTTGATGAGTAATCAACATCTTTGAAATTTATTATATTTACTTCTCCTACGTGTAGATGACTTAAGTTAGTTGTGTATATGGATCCTTTGTCTTCAAGCATAAGTGCATTATACTGTTCGATTATTATTGTTTATGCTTGAAGAAAAATGTGTTATTACTATTGGTGATCCATATACGCAGCTGTATTAAGAAGCATGAGAAAAATTTAAGTAACAGTCAGTCAGTAGGTGCTCGTGGTTATGTTCAGTCCGGTTCAGTCGCTCGAGAAAATGTATTCTCGAGCAAAGTTTAAGTTTCGACTAATTACGTAGAGTCAGTGATCGTCTGACTCAGATCGGTACAGAGACGGGTTTTGCTGAGAGAGCGCCGTTCTCATGAGTTTGGTACAATTACGTAATTAGTAATCTGTCGAGTCAGTGTGACTCTATAGGAAGAACAGATTGTAGTTTTGTGTATTCGTTTATATCGCTTTGTATCGTTATAGTTTTAGTTCAATGTTTTTATTAAAGAAATATATAGTAGTGTTTATTAGTTTCAGAAAAGTATGTGTGTGTGTGTGTCATATTTTCATATATGTTTTGTTAGTTTTGTATAAAACTAAATGGCGCAGTCCTGCACAGTGACAGTAAGAACATTTAAGCATCAATCCTACCGACCTGACTTTGCCTTCATCATTTTTCATTTCACTATTACATTGTCGCAGTCTGTAGGATGGTGTTTTAAATAAGATATTAAATTTATCTAATATCCTGCACCATAAAAGAATCTACGCATCCCATAATTAGTTTCGCTCCTATCCGTTCCTGTATCGTTATTCCATCTTTAAGAAATGACACACACGTGTAAAAATAATTGAACTAAAATCTGTTTTAAAAATTAGTGCAAGAGTGTTTAAAATGTATCTATTGTATTTGCAACATTTTTATTCGGCACCGACGACGCCGCAACCGATTCCTGCACAGTTTCATCCGTCACTATCACCGTGGCAAGTTCCAGTTCCATTATCGCCGTCGTATCAGTTATTATCGCCGTATCCAAATCTCTGATACCAGCACAACCGATGTCAGCAACGCCTCATCCACCACAATTACCAGTAGGAAAAATTTCCTTGACTTAAATCGAGTCTTTATTAGCAACCGAAAATCGTATTTTGGTAGACATTCCGCGTCCTACAGAAGTCAGATCCGCTAAGAAAGAAAATGACGCAAAATTCGATCAACCGAAAGTCAAGAAGACAAAAAGTAGTAAAAAGGAACGTAAACCGCTTCTGGTTCAAAATGATGACTTAAGTAAGTCATGTTCGGAACAAGAACAAAGTACAGTACTTGTTCAACGCAGCGAATTGTGCTACGTTAAGGCAATTCACGAGAGACCGAAATCCTCAACACGTAGTGAACCAGAGATATGTAATGATCGCTATAGCCGAAGTGAAGAATTATCGCTTAAACTTCATTCTTCACCACGTTACTACTTTGATCGCCTCTACCGTTCTTCTTGGTTGTGTCATCGTCAGCAGGCAAAATCGCATCAAATATCACCGTTTCGAGTCCAGCAACCGTTTCATGTCGACAACAATCAACAACCGCCGCGATGCTATGCAAAGTTGTCGCCTTGCGTTCGTGGTCTACGTCCCCATCGTAATGAAGAACCACCCCCTTGCCCCTGTAGTGACATGTACACTGGTGTGTTCTGTGATTTGTGCTACGAAGTTGCGAATGTCGTGTTAGTGCAAATATCAGTGTTTATGTTCGTTACATCAATTTTGTTTATGTATTCATTAAATATAAGTTTATATCGCTAATTGGTAATTATTGTGTTAAAATTAACATTCGCTATGATTTAAAGATATCATGTTTATTTACATTCGATCGTTTTGTTAATTTTGCTTGATTGAAATTGTTTAATTTCATTGAAATTTCGTTTAGTACGTTTTGAAATAATTTGGTAATGTAATTTTTTAAATTTAAATTAATTTTTAATTTCAACGCTCGTTTATTATTTTGTTTAGTTTAAGATCTGTCTATTCTGAGTAAGATAAAAGTTTGAGTTTTTCACTGTTGTGTTTATCAGAACCATATTGCTTATTGTTTTGTTTAGATTAAGGTTTGTTATGTTTATCTATATGTTTAGATTTAGATGTTTTGTAGTTCAAGAGGTAGCCCTTGCCTACCAGACCCGTATTCAGAAACCTGTATTCAGTAAAATTTTGGAATTTTTGTTGGAAATAATTTTATCTATTTAAGATAAAATTACATCTACATGAGGGAGGAATGTAACAATGCGCAATATGATTTAGATCTAATTTTGATGAGTAATCAACATCTTTGAAATTTATTATATTTACTTCTCCCACGTGTAGATGACTTACGTTAGTTGTGTATATGGATCCTTTGTCTTCAAGCATAAGTGCATTATACTGTTCGATTATTATTGTTTATGCTTGAAGATAAATGTGTTATTACAATTGGTGATCCATATACGCAGCTGTATTAAGAAGCATGAGAAAAATTTAAGTAACAGTCAGTAGGTGCTCGTGGTTATGTTCAGTCGCTCGAGAAAATGTATTCTCGAGCAAAGTTTAAGTTTCGACAAATTACGTAGAGTCAGTGATCGTCTGACTCAGATCGGCACAGAGACGGGTTTTGCTGAGAGAGCGCCGTTCTCATGAGTTTGGTACAATTACGTAATTAGTAATCTGTCGAGTCAGTGTGACTCTATAGGTCGAACAGATTGTAGTTTTGTGTTTTCGTTATATATCGTTGTATAGTTAATTTTAGTTCATGTTTATTAATTAAATAAACATTCAAGTTTTCGTGAAAGTGTGTGTCATATTTCTATATATATATATATATATATATATATATATATATATATATATATATATATATATATATATATATATATATATATATATATATATATATATATATATATAATTAGAGTTAAAAAATCTCGGGAATCGGTCAGGGCTCAAATACTAGTTGTTATTACGTACTTAAATTTATTTCAAAAATTCCAATATTTCGGACATTAATTGTGTCCTTCATCAGGGAAACTGTCAGGAAAATACAAAAATATAAATAAATATATAACATGAAAATTACACAAAAAATACATTGAAAACATTTTTTTTAAAAATACTTACGAAAAGTATTAAGTATTAAGAAACTGAACGCAAAACACTGTCTGCAGTTTCCCTGATGAAGGACACAATTAATGTCCGAAATATTGGAATTTTTGAAATAAATTTAAGTACGTAATAACAACTAGTATTTGAGCCCTGACCGATTCCCGAGATTTTTTAACTCTAATTATACTACAAACGGTCGATAACATTTTTCCACTACTATATATATATATATATATATATATATATATATATATATATATATATATATATATATATATATATATTATATATATATATATATATATATATATATATATGTTTTGTTAGTTTGTATAAAACTAACTGGCGCAGTCTTGCAAATCCTGTTACCTATTCTTTCCTTTCACTATTACATAGTTTTATCAATATTTATGAATCATATTTTAACTATACTATTACCTTTTATGATAAACAAGTTTAAAGCTTATCCCAAGAAAACTGCAAATAATAATGATTGTTGTTAGAAATCCAAACCATAACAAAATGATTATGAATAACGATTATGTCCAGAGGCGGACTATATTCTAAAATTAAAACTAAATTTTGTAAATTAATTTTATTTAATAAAAAATCTTTTTATCATGCTGAAAGTTGGTAACACCCGTGAATTTTAAAATAAATAACAGAGCCTTGAATTCAGCAATTAATAATTAGCCTTTAAATTTCCATATGGTTTGGTTTGAAGTAATTTTGTAATATAAATAAAAATGCTAACTTTTGTTGTACTCTGCCGATGGTGCATTCTACTTAGGAGTCTCAGAAAGTTGCTTAGAGGTAGAGGTACTATAACACCCTATACACTTTAAATTAAAAATATACTTTATTATCCTTATATAATTCTATGCCGATTCTATTCGGATTCTATGCATTAAAATGTTCAATTACACGCATTTTATAGACATTTCTACATTTCTGCGGCGTTGCTAAGGGGAGTGGGGTTGGGATACCAATCAGAATGTCTCATTTTAATAAGTGATTAAATGGCACCAAGCTCTTTAACAGCGATTAAATTGAAGCTAACTTTTTAAAGCAAATTTTGAGCTTTTTGAAAGTATATTTAGCCGGATAAGTAGTCGTAAAAGAAAGATACTTATATGATTTTTATGTTTACTGATATTCTATATCTTTAAACATGTCGAATTATTAATTTAGGAGAGACTGGGGGCCATTTGGACTATTTTTTTATTTCCGTAAATTTATTAAATAATATAATAAAATGTAACTGTTTTATCATTTCATGTCATATTTACAATATTTTAGATTTATGATATAGTGGTTGGACGCTTGTATCATTGTACACATTTTTTTTAACTTATACAGAAAATGTGGCAAAAGTCCCAATGGTTCCATTCCTTGGGTCTAATGATGGGACTAGGTTTGGGGTTAAAATAATTTGCACTTATTTTGTCCGGCATAAAAATCTATTTTCGTTTTCTCCCTAAATACAACAAGGACATAATAATTTTCGTTTACGTCATTATATTATCTCATTGTCTGTCAAATATTTTCGTATTGTACATTTTAGCAGCAATTATGGTAATTTTGTATTAATTTTTGAAAACTTAATAGTTTTATTCGTAGCTTTGGTTTTTTGTTACGAGGTATATAGTAAGAAAAATTTCCAGCAAAATTCATCATTAAATTAATATGGTGGCCCAATGGAACATGTCCCAATAGTACCCTTTTTGTTAGCCCCATTTCTTATCTTGCTCAGTCATATCTTGTCTTGTCTCGCTCAGCAATTTTTACATTTGAATACAAATTGGAAGAGCTCCTTACATTTTGGTACAACAAAATTTATTTGATGTCAGATGGATTTCAGAATAAACGTTTTGGCTGCAAAAATGATCATATAAATACTGAAAGTACCTTCACATAAATCTATGAATTCATGAAATAATAGGTACCACTACGGTCTCGGGTTTATTACAAATTATTATATGTACCCAAACACTTGTTACCTACCGCCCGCTTACCTGTAAGGCAGGTATTGAAATCATGCAAAAAATCGGGTAGTGAGTTTTAAGTGGATGAGCCCGATTTAGGGTCCTTACAACTCATTTTTGATAGTTTCACGATGATGTATGTATGTATGTATGTATGTGTCTGTGTATGTATGTGTATAATGTATGTGGTAAAGGCCGGATTTCTGGAGGTCGGATAACTCAAATACGAATCAATAAAATTTTTTGATATTGAGTATTTCACATTTGTATACTAATTGGAAGAGATGCTACTATTTTGGTACAAATACCTTGACCGGTAGTGGTATTTTTTATGAAGCATTCTAACATTTTTTGCAAAAAAATATAGGAAATTCTGCGATAGTTACAATTTGTCATACGACATTTGAAAGAACAAATTATATCTTACAATATTTATTTAACTTATTTTCTATATCTCTTACAAATAAAGGAAAACTATTTTTCAAGGATATATAATTTTAATATAGAAAAAAAAATTAAATACAAAAATGTCAATGTGACAGATGAACAGACGTATACACAATATTTGAAATGTTTGTGGCACCATTTTAAAAGAAATGTAAATATTATTAACTGGACATAACATAATAAGGTAATAATAAAGTTAAATTTTTATCTATAAAGAGCTAATTAAAGCAATAAGGACTATGAAATTATTTTCAAAAAGTTTGTAAATTTATTGTAAAATTATAATTTAAGAAAGCCTAAAAATTCACATAAATTACAGTGTTAAGGCGGAAGGTCGTGTGCTGGCCACATCAGATTTTTAAGCAAAAATTATTACATAAGCAAGATATCGGCAAGATATGTCAAATTTAATCGACTAAATTCATAGCACTGTGGATATAACTATATTGATTATTTCATTCATTACAAATTTGACCAATCATATTGTCTCATTTTTCTTTGTTTTGCATTTTAAATAATTCATTAAATAGCACCATGCTATTTAGCACTGATTAAATAGAAGCTAGCTCTTTTTTTAGCTAATTTTAAACTTTTTGAAGACATTTTTTAGCTGAATAAGTAGACGTAAAAGCAAGATACTTACCTACACGATTTTTAGTTAACTGATATTTTATATCTTTAACCATGCCGAATTATTCATTTGAAGCAAATTTAATTTATTAGTTTTTGACCGTTTTTGACGTTTATCTGACAGAAGTATAAAAATAACAAACGATTTGCTATTGTTCCAATGGTTACGTATAACAGCAAAATTTGCCAGATGTCAAATCGAGTGTCAGATGGATGTCAGAATCAACGTTTTGGTTGCAAAAAATGTTCCTATGAATACTGTAAGTACACAAAAATCTATGAATTCATGAACTAATCTTGTCATAAGTATAGGTACCTACCCTTTATGCTAAAGAACTGAATCAATTAAATTTGACGTCTGGCTTATTTAAAAAAAAATTAGCTATTAAAAAGTTGTTGTCCCTGGTTTTTTAAAATTATTATGTATTCAAACACTTTTTAAGCAACATTTATTTCATAAGCCAGACATGTCAAATTTTATCAATTAAATTTATTGCACTCGGGATAGGTAACTATTGAATAATTATTCATGAACAACATAAGATATTTGGGCAGCTTCAATAGTTCCAAAGGACGTTTTCAACTTGAACTTTTGATTGTTCTATGAAAACATTGTTTTTCCAGGTATCAGCAGTATGAGAGTGTGACACTAATTAACAAATTCAATTTTATTCGCTGTTTCATTTTAAAATTCATTGCTGTTTAATTTGTACCGTGGATATTATAAAGCCCTGTTTCACGTTAAAATAATTTCTTGATATGCTATAGTCAGACTCCAGTCATATTTGTGAAGTTACTGCAGAAACTTTCAGAATATATAAAAATAAATCACTTACCTTTGATGTTTCTAATTCCAAACTCCCAAAATATTCATTCTAAACTCTTTGTCATTCACTTTACGTTTTGTCACTCACTCAGATCACTAGCACCTATGTCAGATCAGTTCAAGTGACGTGACACGATCACAGAGTTACGTAGAGTTTGCAGAGAAAGGCGTCATCAACCTACAACGCCGAGCACACCTGTTCGACTGACGTGAACTCGCCAACGTGTTGCTTCAATGAAATTGTAAAGCCGCGTACACACTAAGAGCGTAATACTGTAACGTAACCGCATCTTGTAACAAACTCGCGTTTCGCGTTACATCATGATATGATACACGTTAATGTGGCAGCGGCAGCACTCAAGATGAACATCGTCGCGTCGCGTTCTTTCTAGCGCTCTATAAAAATTCATTCAGCAACAATTTTTTAAATAAGGTACGACCACAGCACGGCTTGATACGCAGTGTATTTGGCTACCCGTCCAAACTAGCCCGTAACTTCAACGCGTTCGTCCTTTGATACGCGTCGGTTTACCGACACTATGTTAGAACGCTGCGTATCGTGTCGCGTACCACAAAAATGTTCGCGACGACGTTACGCAGTTACGCTACTCCGTACACACTATTATGCCCATGTCACACCTATCGAACTCTGTATTACGCCGGACGTGTATGACGTGTGCGATGAAAAATAGAAACGCCGCTATTTCCATGATACAGAATCTCATGAAACTATTTGCTGCTTCACTCTTGAGTTTGACGTTTTGAATGTTTGACAGAAGTTTTATATCAATTTTATTTATTCACTACGTATTATTATTTGATAATTTTATATTAGTTATTATGAAGGAGGGTTATTATATTCTTGTTGGTCATTATTTTTCAATTGTACCACTGATTTTAAATCATAATTTTGTTGTTGGTAAATATATTTAATTTAAATAAAATTTGTTAAACCATCACAGATGACATAACTATATATTAATAATATTTTTGGATTTATTTGGAAATAATTTACATAATTTTTCATATGATTTTGTCGTACAGGTGTGACACCGTTTCGTGAGATTTTCGTCATTTTCGTAATACTTTGTGTGATGTATGGCGTGTATGATAGGTGTGACATGGAGGTAAGTTAAGTTGGCCCCCCCAAGTCGGAATTATGAATAACTAATTAATGCGGCCAATTGCGCCCTTTATGCGCTTTTGTGCGCCACCTTTATTTTTTTATGCGCTCTAATAGTTTCTATATTTTTTTATTTTTTCAATGGGGCGGCCAACTTAATGCCTAGCCCCCCCCAAATTGTTAAATAGGTATTTTATTGTAATGTATGACTTGATAAATATATGCGCTAATATGCGCCAGTGCAAAATATTAATGCGCCAATCACGTTCAGGATATAATAATTATTAAAACTCGGGGGGGCTACATTAATGCTGATTTTTTTTACAAAAATTTAAATTTTTAAAAAATCTATTGTACGTATACTTATGCGCTTTTATGCGCTACCAAAATTTTTAATTGCGCTCTTTCCAAAATAGAATGATGGGGATGCCAAGATAATGATATTTGAAAAATTAATAATTATGAATTTTCTAAAACAAATTTGATTGTAAATATTATGTGCTATTATGCACCAATTATTTTTTTCTCTAAAATTATACCATAAACTCGGAGGGAGGTACTTTTTTAAAATTTGGATACAATAATGATCGTAAGCGTTTATGCGCTTTTATGCACCATAGTAAATTTCTTTTGCGCTTGTATAATTTTTAAATGATCTATATTTTCCAAGTTGCCCGAAAACGACTAAGTACGTGGTCGAACATATTGAGATACCGGCAATCTAGCCATCGGTCTCGCGGTCGTCGCCCTTGTTGGCCAGTGTTGGGATTATCTAGAAAATCGCAAGAAACAAATAGCAGCCAATGGATGAATTGATTACAATAATAGTAACCATGGTTATATCAAAATTTTCATATATAATATCCCAAGTGCATGTCAAATTGTCGATAATTTCCTCAAATGCGCGAAGCGCACGAGAGAAAATTATCGACAATTACATGCACGAGGTATATTCGAAGGACTATTTCCCGATTAAAATTTAGCCAAACGCTGTTTCTCTCATGAAAAATAAAGCAAAATTTTAAAACTTCTTTTATCGTATCCAAATACGATAATTTTGCACTAGTGCAAAATTATCGTGTAATTCTACGTTGATTGGACGACATTCAGAAATGTCAGACTTCTGATTGGCTTAAATTTTATGACGGAAATAGTCTCAGAAATTTTTTACTACTATCGGAGTAATAAGTATAGTCACTCGGATGTAAAGTTGAATAACTTGTTTAAAAATAATCCAAATAATTTAAATAAAACTTCATACTAAAGTATGCACATTTCTACGATATTGTATAAAAAATTTAAAATTTGGATACAATACTTTTTTTAAAAATTTGGATACAATAATGAAATGAGCATTATGTTTTTATGCGCTTATGCACCATAACAATATATAGTTTTCAAATTATATATTTTCCAACTAAAAGAAAACAGTAGCTTTTACATACATTTATTTGAGCGTAACTTCCAGGTACCTAAATTAATTAAGACGGAAAATGTTACTACATGACTACAACATCAATAAAATATAGTTCTAATTTAATAAATGTAAATAAAGGTACATAAATTATGAAGTACCTATATAATATTTTCTGCTAACTTCAAGTCCGCCCTCATGACAATAAAATAGTGACTAACTCATTTGAACAAGTGTGTATAATTTTTACCTCTCGCCTCATATTCTATAAGAGAGGTATTGTAATGGGTCAAAATTTTCGAGTATGAGTTTTTGGTGGATAAGCACGTTTCAGGGTCTCTAGAATACGAATTTACTATTTTCACGATGATGTCTGTGTGTGTGTGTGTGTGTGTTTGTGTGTTTGTGTGTTCGTGTGTTTGTGTGTTTGTATGAACCGAGGATTTTTCGTCCACGATAACTTAAAAAGTATCAAACCGTTTATAACCAAATTTCTTATTTAAGGTTTTGATAAGTATCTTAACACCGGATAACATTTTGGTAGAAATCTGCAAACCGGAAGTAGTACTTTTAGAAGTTTGGAAAAGTTTTCCTTAAATATATTGGTACATTATTTATTTATGACAATTTTTGCAATTAAAAATAAAAGAAATTGTGATTATCTATGTGTACAGTTAATTATAAATACAAATTGCTGAATCTGGAAGTATTTAACAATAAAATAAAGTACAATTAATATTCTATCTTGTTGTCCATGATATGAAATTTGTTTCTACATAAAATTTGAATTATTATGACAGTGACAGTACAGTTGACATCTTTTGCTTGCATATTGGTTTACATTATCGTTTACATATTACATGAAGATGAAACTATTAAAATGTAAGTAAAACTATTTATTAGATTAGTAGAATAAGCAGAATTAGGCGAGACGTCGTGTGGTGGCCACAGCAGATTTTTTTTATTTATACTCGTATAATATATTTCTAATAATAATTTTTATTTATGATAATAACATGAATTAATTTTCTATACTTACCTATTGTTTTATTTAATTAATAATAATGTAATATACGAGTATAATATATTATATTAAATATTAAATAATATAATATGTGTTTCTTCACTCATTTACTCGTTCATTTATGACAATGTATCATAATCATAATGTAATACAAATTTACGCTATATTTGTCAATTTCTTTGATAAGAAAATCGGGTATTATCAGGAATATTTCTGGAGAGTAATTCCCCGAACAAAAATAAATTTCGGGAATGTAAGTAAGTGGTACGAAATTTCAAATATTATTATCTTGGCATCCCCATCATTCTATTTATTTAATGGAAAGAGCGCAATTAAAAATTTTGGTAGCGCATAAAAGCGCATAAGTATACGAGTACAATAGATTTTTTTTAAATTTAAATTTTTGTAAAAAAAATCAGCATTAATGTAGCCCCCCCGAGTTTTAATAATTATTATATCCTGAACGTGATTGGCGCATTAATATTTTGCACTGGCGCATATTAGCGCATATATTTATCAAGCCATACATTACAATAAAATACCTATTTAACAATTTGGGGGGGGCTAGGCATTAAGTTGGCCGCCCCATTGAAAAAATTAAAAAATATAGAAACTATTAGAGCGCATAAAAAAATAAAGGTGGCGCATAAAAGCGCATAAAGGGCGCAATTGGCCACATTAATTAGTTATTCATAATTCCGACTTGGGGGGGCCAACTTAACTTACCTGTGACATGGGCATTACGGGACGTGGTTACGTTACCGGGAACGCTCTCATACACCGCTCGAACAGGGCACAGGGCCGTATTAAATATAGTTGAATATTAAAGGGGTCGATACTTAAATGCTTGATTTCGATGTGCGACTTGTTACTCATAAATAAACAAGGAACAAAATTCTTAATTTAAATAAATAAATACTACCCTTTATGAACTATTTAATTCAGAATATTAAATTAAAGAAATAGTTTAATACAAGCCGTCAAAATGGCGAAAAACGATATTCAGTTTATACATTAAAACAGGTTTCAATATTAAGATTTTTTGAACAGCTAAAGGTTGTCCTTAAGTGCGTCTAATGCCACTGTTGAAAAAAATTGTTTTAAATATGGAAAAAAATACGTATAAAAAACTCACTAAAAAGCTAAAATTGGCCACGTTTTGCCAATGAATATAAAAAATCTAACGTGGCCACCACAAGACCTTCCGCCATAACAACTTTATTCTTTGTACTTATTATATACTGGGTGTTTTTTTGAAAACTTTCCACCTAAATATCTCGGGAACCACGGCACGGATCGAAAATCGGTGAAATACGGGTTCGATGAATTTGAGGGGGAAGAAGAACCATGTAATTAGTTTTCTGCCCAAAGTGGGCATATTGCCCACATTGGGATCAACTTGATTTTTTTAAATGGGAACCCCACTTTTTTATTTTGGCAACGTGTTCTACGCAAAAAAAGAAGAAACTTTTGTACGAAACTTTTTTTTCCCCCACCCCTATATTTCGAGTTATCAGCGCGGGAAAGTGAAAAAATTTGAATTTCGAAATGTGTTTTTTCAGAAACCGTGGAACCCAGCCAAAAATGCTGAAACACGGGTTCAATGAATTTGAGGGGAAAGAATTATCATATAATTTTTTTTGACCCGGGTCAAGGTAAGTGTCATCCTGGGGTCAACTTAATTTTTTTGAATGCGAACCTTGACTCGGGTCAAAAAAAATTATATGATAATTCTTTCCCCTCAAATTCATTGGACCCGTGTTTCAGCATTTTTGGCTGGGTTCCACGGTTTCTGAAAAAACACATTTTTTTCACTTTCCCGCGCTGATAACTCGAAATATAGGGGTGGGGGAAAAAAAGTTTCGTACAAAAGTTTCTTCTTTTTTTGCGTAGAACACGTTGCCAAAATAAAAAATCTGACGTGGCCATCACACAACCTTCCGCCTTATCTAGACTTTAAACATATTTAAAATATACAAATAAAAATCATCATCTAAATAAAAAGATTCATTCACAGGAAAACTTTGCTGTGTTGAAGCCATCCTCCGTTCAATTACTACATTTAATATCTTACTTAGGACTTATATAGCGCTAGTATGCCAACTTGTCACCCGTCTCACCTGTCAATATTTTTTACGCAGAAACAAAAATCAACCGATCATGGATTACAAGATATCAACGTTTTATTTGATAAATTTATTTTTTAAATTTTACTGCAGATCTTTAATGCTACCAGATAAAGACAATTTTTTTATAACGTAAGTTGCAAATAACTTTTCCTCTTATTCTTATTACAAATAAATACTATATTTTTCCAAATTTATATACAATTTTGACAATTAACCTTTTCAATCTTCAAAAAATATCACTTCCGATGAAGATATTTGTACCAAAATCTACGGAGCTCTTCCAATTTATATACAAATGTTAAATACCAAATATCAAAATTTTCGGGTAATTCGTATTTGAGTTATGCGACTAACACCCCTTGACCACACACACACACACACACACACACACACACATACACACACACACATACACACAGACATCATCGTGAAACTATCAAAAATGAGTTGTAAGGACCCTAATTCGTGCTCATCCACTAAAAATTCACCACTCGATTTTTTGCATGATTCCAATACCTTCCTTTACAGGTAAGCGGAAGGTAAAAAGTGGGGTTTTCATTTAAAAAAATCAAGTTGATCCCAATGTGGGCAATATGCCCACTTTGGGCAGAAAACTAATTACATGGTTTTTCTTCCCCCTCAAATTCATCGAACCCGTATTTCACCGATTTTCGATCCGTGCCGTGGTTCTCGAGATATTTAGGTGGAAAGTTTTCAAAAAAACACGTGGTATACAAATATATTAATAGTCCAAGCAATAGGTAGTTCTACCTGGAAAAAATTAGAGAAGTTTTGCAAATTTGCAGGAAAGTGTAGTTTCATATCCCGAATAATATACTAAATTTGCGACCTTGAGGAGTCGCCGCTTCCTCCGCCATATTGAAAAAATGGCCGTCATTTTTTGTTTTTAGCGTTTATCTCGTAAATAGTGAATATTTCGAGAAATCTTTTTATGGAAATAGATAGAATGGACAATTCTCTATAAAAATGTTGTATGCAGTTTTTACGTAAGTAGCACAGTTTTCGAGAAAATCGAGAAAATTAATTTGAGCATTTTCTATCAATTTAAATAAAGTAGTATCCTTGTCTTACCACACAAAAATGGCTGTAGTTTCTTAGCGAACAAAGGTATCGACTTCCGGTTTTCAGCAATCGATTTCTTAGGTATTTTTCTATAAGAAATATAATTTTCAACTTTCTAGTTGTTCTTGTTAAGGAATAATTTTTGTTTATTCTTAAAAACATAATAAGGAAAAAAACGTTCATTTTTGCGTTTTTCAACTGTTATTTTTTAACGGATAAAGATATCGAATTTCTGCTTCAAGCATTGGATTCTCCACACATTTTTATATAAGATACATATTTTGTAAAATATCTAAGAGGCACGATAAATTCAGAATTTTTAGATATTCTTTGAAAAAAAACTGCAAAATGAAAACAATATTTTTATTTATAATATTAAATCTGCTGTTATTATTAAATGGAGTATAATATCGACTTCCGGTTTCCAGAATTAAACTCTTTGAACATTTTTATATAACACTGAAAATTTGTTGAACATTTTTCTTTAAATTACATTATTTTTAAATTTTATTATGGCCTTAGTTAAGTCGATATTAAAATATTTTCGCCGAGAGGAACCACGTAATCTTAGTATTAACTTCGATTGTTTTGGGGCGCGGGCTTTGTAGGGCTAATTAACCCTCTTCCTGCTACCCAGTCAAGCTGAAACTTGGCACATAGACTCGTCGCCGATGATAACGCATTCTGTCAAAATTTTGGGCACGAAAATCTCCCCCCCCCACCCACAAATAATCATACCTCCGAGTCATTTCGTGTTTGGTATCATATAAAAACATTTGAAAATGACTTTCGAAAAAAGAAATTCAAAATGGCCGTCCATTAACGGCCACCATTTTGAACACATTTGTCAGAATCACCCGTGTTTGGTGTCATAAAAACATTTGAAAAGGGATTTCTAAAATATAAATTCAATATGGCCGCCAATCAACGGTTTTAAATATCTACTTTTGTTTTGCGTTATTCTAATTCTCGAAATTTTTGCTATTTATTACAGTATTTTGAAAACATGAGAAAAATAAGAAATTAAACGATTTTCATATTATTTTTATTTGCTTATTTAAACAGAAAGTTGTCCATATGTTAAATGTATAATATCAACTATGTCTAAACCTAAACTGTCTAAACAACGTCTGCACAACTGTTATGTATGGTTAGCGCTTATATCTGACGTCAGACAATAAATGTTAGAGGCATCAATTTTTTGAATATTTAGATCATAGTAGCTCTCTTATACATAAAATAATTGACACATTCATTTATTACCTGGACGAAGACAACGTAAAGTTTCCCGAAACATTGTATTAATATATAAAAACATAAAACTATACCCAAATAAATAATTTATTTATCATTATGATTTGTAAAAACTTCTATCAAAGTATATGACAAATAATTAACTAATAACTAGTCGTCAACAAATAAAATTCCGGCTGAAAAGAGAACATTTATGCAATGTCAAGAAATATGCTCTCATTTACATAGAGATAACTCTCAAACTATTAACTCTACAAAAAAAGTTTTAATACAAAAGTTGTAGAGAATTTAATTCTCTACAATTAACACATTAACTATTTTTATCTAGGATTGACTAGAATGGATATATTGTCAAAAAACCAATTTTATGTGCCATTTTTCCAATTTGGTGGAGGAAGCGGCGGTCCCTCGAGGTCGCAAATTTAGTATATTATTCGCGATATGATACTACATTAAACTGCCAATTTTCAAAACTTCTTTAATTATTTCCAGGTAAGCCTGTTATAAACTCCCTGTTGCTTGGACTATAATATATAAGTACTACTACTACTGCTACTACTCACAAATATATTTTACTCATTTTATTTAAACTGCAGAAGAAGATATAAACGATATTTACTATTGTCACTGTCACTGTCATGTCATAAACATTTAAATTTTAAGTAGTAACAAAAAAATCTGACGTGGCCACCACAAGACCTCCCGCTATACCTACTTTATTCTTTTTACTGATTATACAAATATATTAATATATAAGTACTACTACTACTGCTACTACTCAAAAATATATTTTAGTCATTTTATTTAAACTGCAGAAGAAAATATAAACGATATTTTACTATTATCACTGTCATGTCATAATCATTTAAATTTTACGTAGTAACAAATGTTAAGGAGGTACACTCGACATTTGAAATAATGAGAGAGTTTAATGAAACTTTGCAAAATTAATCAAAACATTGTAAAAATGTTACCTGAATTTTTTCATAATTTTTCACCACGTAGATTATCCAAAAATAAATATAAAAAAACTACATTTTACATGGCCTCTTATGGGACTACTTTTAAATCAACGTAAAAAGCATTTAAGGAAATGACAGAAAATTCCAATTGCTTTTTTAAAACGTACATTATTATCTCATAGACCGGATAAAAGTAATACAAGCATCATTTACCACGTAATTAACAAGAATTCTTAATCGAAAGACTGACGTTTATGCCTACTGGAGAATATTGGCGAGAACATAATATAGATGCGGCAACGTTGAAAAGCGTGAAATTTGAATTTAACCAGAAAAAAAACATTATCTATCTATAATCACAAGTTTTTCACAAGAATGAAAGGTAATATGCACAAATGATAAATAATAATCCATACCCAACGATTTAAATGAAATTTCAAGTGCAGAATTCTCTTCAGCTTACATTTTTACTATCTGTAAGATTGACATAAGACCGTGAAAAATGACATGTACAGCACAGCGTTGCCGTAGTTTACACTGGTATTTAGCCGAATGAAATCTTATAAAATAAACAATTTTTACATAACAAAAATATATAATATTCTTAATTAAGTTATTTAAATCTCATTTTATTAGCAAAAATTCAAATAGACTGCGTTTACATACAATAAAAAAAAATTATTTTTATTTTTTATTAGTTGAAACCCTGATATGAAATACATTGCGAGTATAGGAGATGCCCCTAACCTCCAACCACTCGAGTGTACCTCCTTAATCGATCATGGACTACAAGATACCGAAATACTTACTTAATCGCTGAGTCTTTCTACCTTTCGGTGTAAAACTAAGAATATAAGTATGTACTTATATACTAATTATTCTTAAATTATACCAGATACAAAGAAATTTATTAATAATAATAATAATAAATTTATTTAAACTGCACAGTTACAGACAATGGTCCAATTACAAATGTACAGTACATAGTTAATAACAATAATAAAAAATTAATATTTACTTTGTTAAACATTTCTTAATTTCTACTTTATTATGTGGAATAGGTCAATATTATAAGTATTGGTATAAATATTTACATTTCTTAGTATGCTGTATAAGGGCGACATAGAATACTTAACAATAAAAGTTGAATTATTGTGTATAAATACGTAAACGTATGTCAGGCACATTTTAAGGTGAGATTCTGTTCAAATCTGTAAGTTTTACAAATTTGTAAATCTTTAAATATGGAACAAAATCACATCAATATTTGTTGACAAATATAAAAATGTTCATATGCCTATAAATTTCATTGCGATTTTGTTTAAAATTTACAGTTTTATAGATCTGTAGCAACTACTGATTTGAACAGAATCCCACCATAAAGGTAATACAGAAAGAATCTGGGGTAAGTACATCTAGATTACCAATTAATACATTATATATTGTAACAATTTAAAAATGTCTATAATCCTCCTTTTTATTCCTTACCTTTCATTTACTCACATTTAGGTAAACTTGGTTGTATTTTCAAATTTTGGTGTTTGGTTTAATTACTGTATGGATGGCAGCACGTATCGGACACACCAATTTATTATATTTGTTAATTAAATTAAGTTTTCTTCGAAGTGCGGTGTGTGCGATCGTGGTTGAACCTTGAGTGTCGAAGAGTGTAGTTGTCTCCAGTGCGGGCTTACGATTATTATTTGTTAAAATTGTGAATCAAAAATTTATCGTAGTGATTACTAAAACAACATTTGTGTTGAGTTCACAATATCGCCGTTTAGGCGGATTCTACGTAGAACATTTTTTCGTCGCCCGTTTAATTCGATTCCGTCAAAGTTGATGCCGTACACCCCTTTGACGAATCTTGCTCCATTTTCTTTATTTGGAGCCATCCAAGTATTTCTGGAGGACAACATCAACGCACATCAGCCTCATCGACTACAATACCACCAGCTAAGTAAATTACAGACATTTATTTCAAAATTCCACGCATCTGTTTGGCAAAATTCATACAATATTTTGCGTATCGAACACTTTCATCGAGTATCTATTAAATTACAAAGTGATCCAGTTTCATGTCAACAGATTTCAGTATTTTACACTCAGGTTCTGTCATATTTTGTATTATAAAAATTCAGTATCGCCGCCTCTGGCGCTTGGCCGGAATTAACCGAGCCACTTATTATATTTCTTGACAATTCCAATATAATTAATATTTTGCCATTGCAATCTTACTATTTTGTATTTTTATTTAAATGTTCAAGAGTTTATCATTTATCAAGGAGATCTCCATTTTCATTACTTTAAGTCATTTCTGTATTAAATTTGTATATTTCTGTATTATTGTGTGTTCGACTCTTGCCTGCCATCGATATTTGATTTTTGTTCAATATAATGCCCGATTGGGTTTGTTTACTCTACATCTGTGAGTTTCCTATTAATTAACACCATTATTTTTCCTCAATTACCTATTTTCTCGATTTTAACATCACCAAAATCGAGTGGCGCCCTCTTATCTTTTCAGATTGATATTTTTGATTTGTGACTTAGTGTTCTTGTGTCAATGAACAGTAAGTATGTTGATTACTTAATAATTAATATCTATGAGCTGAACCTACTATTTAGTATCATTGTGTACCCCCTCTACCTTCTGTAGCTGCCGGCTGCCGTCATTTTTGTAATTTGGAGCTAAGCTCAGTTTTCAGGTTACAATATAAACATTATATCTAAGTATTTCCTACGTTGATCCAGTGATACTATATTAAAATGATCAAGTATTATTCTTAAATACCGATTGTAAGTAATAATCACATAATCTTTCATTTAAAATAAACAAATTTGTCATAAATTAATTATTTATCGAAATATTTTTAAAAAGTACTACTTCCGGTTTGTAGATTGAAACCAAAAATATAATGGCTTATTAAGATTCGTATCAAAACCTTAAATATAAAATTTCAAATTTTTATGTTTGATATTTTTTGAGTTATCGTGTCCGAAACAATTGTAACATACAAACGAACGAACACACACGCGCGCGCACGCACGCACGCACACACACAGACATTATCTCAAAAATGATAAATTCTCAGCTATAATAACCCAAGGACATTGATAATTACGAAATAATTTTGTGACATTCCGAAAGCACGTTGCTTGGTAACCGCCCGACGCCGCAGGCGGAGGGCTGTTAACCTAAAAGCAACGTGCTTGAGGTAGCTGTCACAAAATTATAAGTATTTATCAATGGTCGAGGGTTATTCGGACAGAAAATTTTATTAATTGAAGTATCATTTTCATTGCCAAAACGTGCAAATGACATTTTTATTCAATTATTATTATAAACTTAAAAATGAACATAAATAATTGTAACCTAGCAACATATTTGACATAAGTGATAATGTCCCATGGGGTGCTTTCAGTTAAATGTTGTATTCATTGGTCAATTTCGTACACGTGATCAGAAATGAAAGAATTTCATTGGATATTTAGTTTACCTAAAAATTTTCAATCTAAGAACCCTAAAACTTGTTTATCCACCAAAAACCCACACTCGAAAATTTTGACCCATCACAATACCTCTCTTATTGAAAATGAGGCGAGAGGTAAAAATGAGTACAGAAATGAAAAAAGTGGCACCAGACGCTTTAAAAAATGTATTAGTTATTCTGAAAATGTGAATTTTACTTCAATTTTAAAGAAAAAAAAAACATAATTTTTACCATTTTTACGCCTGCATGGAAATGGGTTCAACACCAGAAAATAAAATTCTTGATTATTTGTACACAGGATGATCTAGAAAATTTATATACTTATACTTAATAAATAATAATATATAAAATATCCGCATTAAAAGATTCAGTCACAGAAAAATTCAAATCTAAAATTTTAGATTTGACATAAATGCAATAATGCAAACACAGGAAAATGCAAATCTAAACATTTATAGCAAAAACCGAGTATGTATAGCAGTGATGTAGCTATGGCGTAAGTCATGTTACAATTTACAATAATTCTGTCTATAGTGCAACCTTTGACCTTTGTAAACGAATTTACGTGGTATATGTCACAAACAGTATTGTAGATTGTAGTTAATATACAATATAAGTTTTGTCAATTGCGATTTATGTAATATGTACTACTACCCGGATTTGCCCGGGTTGACTGGCCACCATTTTTGTTTAGTTAGATCCTTAAGGTACAGTATTGTTCAGAAATAATGCCCAGACGCCCCACTACAGTACCGACAGTTTATGAACAATTAGAAATACGTTCGAATGTGTGAGGGTGATGAGAGATAAGTAGGTATATTGCTCAATCCAAGATAGAGCCAGATTTAAAAGTATCATCTTTACCTGAGGCAAGAAAATATCTTCACTTAGAATTTCGTCAAGTGTATGAAATCGAAATTTTTTCTACGACCACTACGGAAAATTGCACTTTTCCCATGCTTTACATAGCCCGAAAGTTATTCATTTCTCACAGTCGTGGGATAAAGTGTGAGAAATTATTTCTCACACAAGTTGCCAACTGTAATATAATGTTAATTTTTATATATGTATTTTTAGGTTTATAAATTACAAAATATTATTTGCTAATTACTTAAATGTTTATACAGGGTGTTCATTTTAAGTGGCGCACCATTGCTATCTCGAGAAGTATAAGAGCTATGAAGTTGGTTAAATTAGGAAACAATTTCTATTTTATATGACTACTTTAATGAACGGAACAAAAAAATTTTTGGACCAGTGGTTCTCAAACTACGGGGTGCAACTTTCTTATTTCAAATGGGGACCAATTTTTTTATTCGCTTATTCGATTCAATATTTTTTTCTGAATTCGACGATATATTAGTTTCATACTCTGACAAAACAGAAACATGAGAAAAACGCTATTGAAAATTATATATATATATATATATATATATATATATATATATATATACCCTTAGGGTGTAAAGGTTAATTAATTACAAATTATTTTCATATGGATTCAACGAAATTGCGCCATTCATTCCTGTTGTTTGCTAGCGCTATTGCCTGGGTCTTGTTTACTTCTCTCTTTTTTAGTGTTTCCTCAACTTTTTCGTCCCATGTTCTTGTCGGTCTTCCCCTTGGTCTGCATCCTTGTGGTCTTGCCTTCCACGCCTTCTTAACTGGTCTATTATTGCTCATTCTAATTAGGTGGCCCCACCATTTTAGTTTATTTTCTTCTAGTTTGGTTTTTATAGGTTTGACGTTTAGCCGCTTCCTTATTTCTTCGCTCCTGATTCGATCCATCTTTATTACTCCTTCCGCTCTTCTTAAATACTTCATCTCCATAGTTTGAACCTTGTTTTCAAGTTTTTGTGTTAATACCCAAGTGTCGCTGCCGTGTGTTAAGATTGGTTGATAAATTGTTTTATATATTGTCATTTTTGTTTTCTTGGATACGTGTTGATTAGAAATTACTGTCTTGTTTAATGCATGGAATGTATTTGCTGCAGCCTGTATTCTGCAGTTTAATTCTCCTTCATACCCCCCCGTGTCTTCTATTATTGCTCCCAGATACTTGAAAGTTTTTACCTGTTCTATGGTTTTATTTTCTATTTGAATGTTTACGTATTTCTCTTCCTTCGTAAATATCATGTTTTAGTTTTATTTACGTTTATCTTCATATTTCTTTTTATTAGGGCTTCGTTCCACAAATTTATATTGAACTGCAAATCTTTTCCTGATTTTGCAATTATTACTATGTCGTCTGCAAAGGCACATTCCGCAATTTCTATTCTTTCAAGTGTGTTGTAACCCACTGCTAACTTCTTCGTTTTGTGTTTTATTTCTTTGATTACTTCGTCTAGTAGGATAATAAACAGTAATGGGCTGAGCACTCCTCCTTGTCTTAAGCCTTCTACTGTATTAAATTCCTCTGACTGTGTGTTCATTGTTCGTACATAGTTTCTAGTGTTGTTATAAAGGCTCATTAGGGCTTGTCTCAGGTTAATCTCTATCTGTCTTTTTTCTAGTATCCTCCAAACTTGTTCTCTCGGGGTTTTATCAAATGCTTTTTCTAGATCTATATAGCATAGATACGCTTCTTTATTGTGTTTGTGTACCTTCTCCGCTATCTGTCGTAATGTGAAGATATGGTCCTGTATACTGTGTCCCTTTCTGAATCCGCTTTGCTCAGGCTCCAAGGTTGCCTCGATAGCTCTTCTCAATTTGTTCTCCAGAATTGCTTCGTATATCTTTTCAGCTGTGCATAGCAGAGATATTCCTCTATAATTTGAGCATACTCGACTCGGTTATCTCCTTTCTTGAATATAGGTAGGATAACTGCTACCTCCCAGTCGTCTGGTATTTTCTTCTGTCTCCATGCTATATTAAGGATACTAGTTAAGAATTCTACTCCTTTCTCTCCCATATTGTTCAGCATTTCTGGTGTTATCTTATCATGCCCCGCTGCTTTTCCTATTTTAATTTTATAGAGTGCTTCTTCCACTTCTTCTTTTGTTATTTGCTCTTCATTTGATTGTAGCTTTTCTAGTATATTTGTAGTTGATTTTTTGGTATTTAATATCCTCGGCTTAGTTTCTAATAACTCTTCAAAATGTTCCTTCCATCTGCCCATTATTTCTATCTCTTCACTTAATAATTGTCCTTTCTTGTCTTTTATTTGCTTAAGAGCCACTGTTTTTTCTTCCCTTTGTTTTTTTTTATCACATTGTAGAAGAGCTTTTGATTATTTTTGCTGTTACTCTCTAACTCTTTACCAAAATTGTCCCACGCCTGTCGTTTTGCTGCTGCTATGATTTCTTTGACTTTCTTTCTTTGATTTTTATATTCGTTATAGTCCTCTCTGCTTTTAGTATTGAGATATTTCTTCCATTTTTGTTTCTTTGTTTTTACCTCTTGCTTTATCTCTTTACTCCACCAGGCTGTTTGTTTCTTTCTATTGTTGGGCGTCCGTATAGTCCCGCATGTTTTCTCTGCTGCTTTTAGAAGTATGTTTTTGAAAATCGCCCATTGTACATTTACATCTGTTTGGTTCATCTCCGTCCAATTATTTATTTCCTGCGCGACTAATAACTGGTACTTCTCTCTTATTTCCACTTCTTTAAGTCTATAACTTTTAATTCTTGATATTTGCTTTTTTTCTATGCCTTTTTTAACCTGGTTTGTGAGCTCATTTTTAAATCTAAACTTGGCTATGACAAGATAATGATCGCTGCCTAGTTCGTATGCCCTAGTATCTACTGTATTCTTCTTCAAATTTTTGCTTATTAGTACGTAATCAATTATTGATTTTTCTCTTCTCCCAGGCTCTTCTCTCGTGTATTTATGATTATCTTTGTGTTGGAACATAGTGTTCATTATCGCAAAGTTATTTAGTAGACAAAAATCTTTTAGGAGTGCTCCGTTTGTGTTCAAGACGTTTTCACCGTGTGGCCCCATAATATTTTCGTAGTTTTTCACGTTGCAACCAACTCTACCATTGAAATCACCTAATATACAGGTTTCTTCCCCTGTTGTATCGACAATTCTCTGCAGTTCCTCCCAAAAATGATTTTTTATTTCTATTTTTTCATCTTCATTTGACCCATATATTGCAACTATTGTTATATCTCTGTACTTTTCCATTTCAATTGTCACTGTTAATATTATTTCGGAATAGCCATTCCAATTTTTGAGCTTTGACTCCCACTTTTTATTTATTACGCATCCTACTCCCCTTTTACCCCTCTCTGTTATTTTTACTTCGCTGTATAATAATATGTGTCCTCCTTTTAATATTTTTATTCCTGTTCCTTTCATTTTAGTTTCTGTAATGATTAAAATATCCAGACTGGCTTTCTCGAATTCATCTATAAGTTCAGTTTCTTTATTGTTTATACTTCTCACGTTCCATGTACCGATCTTCCATGTCCAGTAACTTGGCCTTGTTGTCATCGTATGTTTGGATTCTACTCTTGTTTTTATTAGTTTTTTGCTTTTAATTCGTTTTCCTGATCGTTCCATTCGTATACCATACCGTTGACTGTTATCTTTTTGTATCCGATCTTCGTTATGCAATTTCTATTCTTTTCCTTTTCTTCTCTGGCCCGATTTCTGATATGGAATTGGATTCTTTCATCTTCTCTTGTCAAATCGTTTTCTATATATATTTCGTCCGATGCATTTCGTAGTTTATTTTTATTTTTCATTACTTCCTTCTTATCTTCCCATGTATTCCATTCTATACTCAAAATCACAAGTTCTGGCAGTGTGGCAGAGATAGCAATACAGTGTTGCTAAATGTATCCCATAAGAGTAATGTGTTAGTCAAAGATGGAGAATCCAGAGGCGGATTGTTTGTTTTTCGCTTACTTGTAATTTTAATAAATTATGCTGATTATTTTTTGACGTTTCTCAAAACCAATATAATGTTCAATTAATTGAATACATTAATAAGTAATCAATTGATATGCCTCCAATTTAAAATCTTTTACTTAGAGAAAAAACTCTGGTTTCTAATAATAATTCTCCAGTGTTTCAATTTATTCTCAGCATCTTTACTGATAATTTTTCTCGTTTAATATGAAGGATACGTAATTAAGTAAAATATTAAATTAATATAAATATACAATTTTATTTAATTTTTTCGATAACAAATTGATAACAATGTAACAATAAAATAAACACAGCCAAAGACGGCCAAGTCAAAATCACAAATGGCGAGTAATACAAATATATACATGTTGTTTAAAAGACATAACAATTAATGAACAAATGTTGTCAATATATACATAGCATAAAATATAATTACAAACTTATAGAAAAATATCACATACTAAGTACATTGAAAATTTGAAGTAAGGTCCTGGACCTGTTTACATTTAAACTTCGAGGCAGGTAGCTAGGGGTAGCAGCGGTACTCAAACATGCAACTCATGCGTTACATCTTCATCGCTTTCAGTATCACTGTCGTTCTTTTGCGTTTTACATCAGGCTCCTTAACAGAGTTATTGTTATTCACAGAGTCTGATGTGTTTTCAAATTCCTTTTTAATTCTATACAACTGACGTACACTGACACTTGTCATTTCTGATACAAGACACATTATGTCATTTAAAGACATTGTTTTTAAATTAATATGATACATTATTATATTATTTATAATACGTTTTTCACCCACAGAATACATTTTAGTTCACAAGATAAGAAACTCTTCTTGCCAAAGTAAAATTGATTACTAACTTTATATTATCAATAGAGATTCATCAAGTCAAGTAGCTTGACATTTTTGTGAATTACTTGACTTGACTTGAAAATCAAGCTTTTTAAAAATTCACTACTTGACTTGACTTGATTTTCTATCGCTACTACTTGACTTGATATCAAGTAATTTCAAACTACTTGATATTACTTGATAACGAACAATTTTGTTAAAAAAATGCACAATTCAGTCGAATAGTTCATTAAAACAAAATGCAGTATTTCCCGAGCTAATTAGAACGATTTTATATCTACACCAACGCTGTATTTTTATTATTTTCTTGCATATGTATTATTTTTTGTAAAAAAACTGTCAGATTTTAATTTGGATTTATGAATAATTGTCTATATTGCCAGGCCTATTGTTATACATTTATATCTAATTTATGATATGCAATGCAGTTTTGAAGAATTATTTAATATTTCTCCTTCTTAGTATAGTTTAACTGCTTCATTTTCAAGTATCAAGTACTTGAGATTTTACTACTTGATTTTATAGTTACTTGAAATTTAACTACTTGACTTGACTTGATTTTCGGATTCTATTACTTGACTTGAAATTGACTTGATTTCAAGTCAAGTCAAGTCAAGTAGCTTGATAATCAAGTCAAGTAGTGAAACCCTAATTATCAACAATACCACTATTTATACCTACCCTACGAGTTAACGGTAATTAGCAAAAATACACAGGTATCTTGAAAATATTGTTATTAGCTAACTCATTGCAGATTTTCTGCGTAAATTCTTCGTTACAACAATTTAAATCGTATAATCCTATTATGGCACTGTTAATTGGAAATTACATTAGATGGTAGTTACAAATAAATTACAAGAAATGTAATTAGTATATGTCTTGAAATGAGATTACAGGAGTAGGTATAGTTATTATATCATTTCTTAAGTAATGTGAAATCAAGCTTATAATATTTTCAAACTGTTTCGGAACTGCTGGCTTCTTTTCCCATCGGCACCACTCCACCGCTATAAGATTTACAACCCTATACTAACATTTCATTATGAAATTTAACACTGCAAACTAAAATGTGTTAAAGCATGAAAACTGAATGGTGTACCATGAAACAATGTAAGTGTAAAACTGGCAACAAGGCCGAGTTTATCTCCATAAGAATAACATTGCCTATCTCTGCCATACTGCCAAAACTTGTGATTTTCAGTACAAGGTACCTTCTTTTTATTTTATAGGCTTGTTTTACTTCCACTTTATTTTCATTTTGTCTTTAACCATATTTTGAATTTCAGCCTTAAGATTTTTCCCTTTAAAGGTAATTCCGCTGATAATTGTGTTGTTCCTTTTCTTGTCTTTTTCTTGTTTTTCTAATTTCTCTTCCAGTGTAGTAATTCTATCTGTTAACTTTATCTTTTCTGCTTCCCATTTCTCTTCCTTCTTATTCATATCTTCTCTTAGTCTTTTCACCTCTTCTGTATTTGCTCGTACTTCTCTGAGTAGCTCCTGTAACATACTCTTCATTTCATCCATGTTTTCTTCGTTTTGTTGTCTTTGTTTAAATATTGGTGATCTGATGACTTTTTTGCTTGGTCCAAATATATCTTGTATGTTTGTTCGTTTATTTCTGGGGATTCTTCTCTCGTTCTTTTATTGAGATCTTTATTTTTATTTTCGCTTAGGTTGCTCATTTATTTAAGCTCACCGTTCCCGCGATTTTATTATTAATATTAATTTCTGCCACCCGTGGCAACACTGACTGGTTCTCCTCCGCGCGTGCGCACGCCACTCACTCGCTTGCTGTTATTATGATAATTTAATTAAAATCTGATTGTTACAAGAGTGCTATGCAAGAAAACAATTGAATATTTGTTTCATATTAATTGTTATTTGGTAATGAAAAAGATTCTTTGATTTTAATCAGAAGATCAGGACCGCTACTGAGTGTATGAGTTCAGAGTATTAAGCACTCAGTAGGGTGGCGGATGGCGGTAACTACGGACACGTGTTTCGACCTTATTTGGTCTGATCAGTGTAGTATACTACAATCTTTTTCACTAACAATTAATATAAAACAAAATATTCAATTTTTTTTCTGCCATAACACTAACTAATAATCAGATTTTAATTAAATTATCATAATTTTCAATAGCGTTTCTCTTATGTTTTTGTTATGCAAGGGTATAAAACTAATATCTCGTTGAATTCAGAAGAAAATATTGAATCGAATAAGCAAATAAAAAAAATAGGTCCCCATTAAAAATAAGAAAGTTGCACCCCTAGTAGGGGAGCATAAGGCATTCCGTGGCGGTTTTCGTGCCGAAATTGCGGAAGTGGTCTTGTTCGGTTACAAACTACCTATAGATTAATAATTTACATGGTGTCATTCCATGTTCTAATGCAGACAGATTTGGTGACGTGTTAAAGATGGCGGACATGAAGAATGTGTAAAACTTTTATTTTTCATCCGATTTTAGTGTTACACGGCTCATTCGATAGAGAATTTTTTGCTCTACAAGGAGGTTGATAGAAATTTCTTCGTAAAGTTGATTTTTCCCAAAATAATTGGAAACATGTCGAAATTTTATAGTTTTTTGCAGATTTTTCATGTCTGCATTATACCCATGGCGGATTTGGTGGTTGAAGGGCTGATGGAATTTTTTTAAATTAACATATATGTAAGAAGGAACATAAATTGCAGGGGACCCCTATTTAAGCTCTATACTCCATTTTAGGGGGCTTTAATAGTAAAGCATAGGGGAAAATAAGGCCTTCTGAGGCAGTTTTAGAGCTAAAATTTCGAGAGTGGTCTTGTTCGATAACAATCTACCTATAGATAAATAATTACCATGGTGTCATGCCATGTTTTTATCCAGACAGATTTGATGACGTCATAAAGATGGTGGACATGAAAAATGCGTAATTCATTTATTTTTCGTCCGATTTTAGCTTTACACGACTCATTTGATAGAGAATTTTTTCCTCTACAAGAAGGTTATTAGAAATTTCTTCGTAAAGTGGATTTTCCCAGAATAATTGGAAAAATGTGAAAATTTTAACGATTTTTGCAGATTCTTCATCTCTGCACTATACCCATGATGGATTTGTTAGTATGTTAGTGAAAGTCTTAAACTTAATGGAATTTTAGTAGTTAAAATATATGTAAGAAGGAACATAAACTGCAGGGGAATCCTTTTTAAGCGCTGTACCCCATTTTAGGGGGTTATGAATATGACATTAATTTGATTTAGATTACTATAATTTAAAAATTTAAAAATCGTCCAAATTACACAAAATAGGACGGATACAGACGTAAATATAGAGGAGGAGGACTATTTTGTAAAGTATAAGAGTTTTATTGTAAAATTAAAGCATATTAACGCACTAGTACCTATGAATTGCTGTACCCCTAAAATGGGGTACAGAGCTTAAATAGGGGTCCCCTGCAATTTATGTTCCTTCTTACATATATGTTAATTTAAAAAAATTCCTTCAGCCCTTCAACCACCAAATTCGCCATGGGTATAATGCAGACATGAAAAATCTGCAAAAATCTATAAAATTTTGACATTTTTCCAATTATTTTGGGAAAAATCAACTTTACGAAGAAATTTCTAACAACCTCCTTGTAGAGCAAAAAATTCTCTATCGAATGAGCCATGTAACGCTAAAATCGGATGACAAATAAAAGTTTTACACATTCTTCATGTCCGCCATCTTTAACACATCACCAAATCTGTCTGCATTAGAACATGGAATGATACCATGGAAATTGGAAATTATTAATCTATAGGTAGTTTGTGACCGAACAAGACCACTACCGCAATTTCGGCACGAAAACCGCAACGGAAGACTGTTTTTCTGCCCTATGCTCCCGTACTACCCGTAGTTTGAGAACCACTGGTCTATTTTTTTTTTTTGTTCATTAAAGTAGTCATATAAAATAGAAATTGTTTGCTAATTTAACCAACTCCGTAGCTCTTATAGTTCTCGAGTTAGCAATGGTGCGCCACTTAAAATGAACATCCTGTATAATATAATATAATCTCAATATTTCATACGAATATTATAAATAAACTATAATAATATTTCAAAATATTGAAATCAAATTTTCACTTTTACATTTTAGAATTAAACTGTTGGCAATATTGTTCTTTTAAAAAAATGAATTATTTATCTTATCAAAGAGTGTGGTCGTAGAAAAAGTATAGTGTGCCACTCGTGCAGAAACACCTAGCACTAGTTGCACAATATACTATTGAACCAGAGAGTTAAACACTGTAACCTACAATGTAAGAATTAAAAATGTTTCGATTTTTGTCTTATGCCTGTGGCACACCGGTCGAGGAGCATCGAGGACCATCGAGTAACTCCTCGATGAAACGAAAGAACGCACCCGTCCGCGATGGATTTCTATTTCATCGGTGACAAATACATCAAAGTTTTGCGCGAAATCAAATCCAAAGATACGTCTGAAATGAGATACATTCGTTTCATCGAGGAACAACTCGATGAAAATAGCGGCGCCCCTATTTTTCGTCGAGGACGGGGTGCGTTCTATCGTTTCATCGAGGAGTTACTCGATGGTCCTCGATGCTCCTCGACCGGTGTGCCACAGGCATTAGTTTTAATCTTATTTAAATCACAAATCTAATTCAATAAATTATTTTTTCGGCGATTGACATTAAAAGTGCTGTTTTTTGACAGCAGACAGTCAACAAAGTGTCACTTTTGCAGCAAAAGTAATTGTTACTATGGTGAATCAACAAATTTGACATTTATAAAATTCATCACATACCTATACCTAACCTATTTTGTCTTAGGTTAAAGCTTTGTTTGTAATATTATTTTATTTTGTTAATCATAAAAATAAAATAATAATTCTGACGCGAGCTTCAAGGCGAGATTATAGGCTACGCATGCGTATTGTACTCTGAGTTTTGCTGTGTTGATGATTGTTAGTTGTACTTCTACGTTGTACATAATAGAGTAGAGATCTTAGAGGTCTGAAGTCTGATACCATTTTGATAAAATGTTTCCTCCTTCGGTGCGAATTAGTAACATGTTAAGGAGTGATTGTTATTTTCAACCTTTATCGTCGAGTATGTTACGGTCTAAGGTGTAGTTTCATTGTTTTAAGGGTTGTAGAGGCCACCCGTTAGTCTTTTGTGCGACGATAGTTGTACATTACGCCTGGTATCGGTAGCATCGTAATTGAGCATGAGATGTCGCCACACGGATGAATTTTGTTAAATTGTGGATTAAGCTAATTAAATTATTGTAAAAATTTGTCGTTCATTCTTGATTGTGTCTTTAAGAGTGTAGCACATTTTTTTGCGAAGTTGCGAGATTCTAGTTTTGGTGTGGGCTATTTGAAAGCCATTTTTACAATATTATTATTGGATTATTGGTGTTATACTTGGAAACAAATTAATTGCATTTGCAATAATTGTTACAATTTTATTTTGGATTTGGAGAGACACAGCTAAGACAGGTCCGTGAAGTTGGCGTATACATTAAAAGATATTGGATAAACGAATAGTTATATAAAATTTGCTCATTTTTTGCTAAAAATTGCTAATAGTTTTACATTTTTTGCTCTGCCCGTTTTAAAGTTATTGCACATTTAACCTATATACGCTAACTTCACGTGGCGTATACATGGGGTGAAATTTCAAATTTGTTAACACTATCAAATTTTGCTCATTTTTTGCTATTTATTGCCGTATTGATGACATTTTTTGCTGTTCTCCTTCATTAGTTATAAACAAAAAACCTGTGTATACGCTAACTTCACGTTGCGTATACATAGCGTAAAATTAATTTTTTTTCTATACTATAATAATTTGCTCATTTTTTGCTATTTATTGCTGTATTGATGAAATTTTTTGCTGGTGTCCTTCGTTTGTTATAAACAAAAATCCATTGTATACGCTAAGTTCACGTTGCGTATACATAGTGTAAAATTAAAACTTTTTTAACGCTATAATATTTTGCTCATTTTTTGCTATTTATTGCTATATTAATGACATTTTTTGCTGTTCTCATTTATTTGTTATAAATTAAATTAGCTGTTGTATATGCTTTTTCTCGGTTCTCCAATGCATAAACTAAATACACAGATAGTATAAAATTAAAACTATCTTAATGCTATATTTTGCTCATTTGATTTGCTATTTCTATATTCATGAAAAGTTTTGATGTTCTCATTTATTTGTTATAAATTAAAGTAGCTAGTGCAAGTAACGGTTTTCTACCGCGTTCTCTAAATATATGTATTCTCATTATTTATTAGTTAAGTACCTATAATTATAATTTTAAATATAATTCTTCATTATTTTATACCATTTTGCTCATTTTTGCTATTCTCATTAATTTGTTATAAAATAAAATATGTATTGTACGCGTTTTCTCCATACTGTAAGTAGCTATGCAAAATGCACGCAGCCATGGTGTAAAATTAATACATTACTAATATTAAGCTCCTTTTTACTTCCCTGATCTATGTAATCGAGGGAAGTATTATAATCGTGATTTTTTGACAGTTCGAGATTTTGATGAATCTTCACGTTTTAGACCCTACTGAAGCCAAAAAACATAATTTTTAAAAAAGTCGGTTTGTTAGTCTGTCAGTCTGTCTGGATGTTGCATAACATAAAAACGCGTTGGAATTTTGGATTGAAATTTTATATTTAAGATCTTGATCCAAAATCTGACTTCAAGTTCGTTACTGAGCTTTATTCAATCAGTGGTACCAACTTTATAAACATAACTTTTTTTATTTTTTCAAAATACTATCGTGTGTGGTATCAAATTAATGCTCTCAGGAAAAGAATTCTAGTACAAAAACAAAAATAACATTTTTTTAAAATCTTGAATTGTGTGTTTTTTTTATAAATTATTCAAATTATACCGAGTTTTGTGTCAATTTAAAGCACTCGGGGAGATAAATTTAGTAAAAATGTAATAAATGACATTTATGCGATTTTCAATTGTTTTTCAAAAAATTGTCCAAATTTTTTTATTCAACCAGTGGTACTAACTTTATAAATATAACTTCGTGCACTGCGCACACTATGTTGTTATATTTTGTTTTTAAACTTGAGGAAGTAAAACCTAAAGCCAGCTTTTTAGAAAACTACCAGGATTTTCTTTCTCTTTAAATTTTTACTTTTATTGACTTTTTAAAAATTTCTGGTAGATGGCAGCATTGACGTTTTCAAAAGTTACCAGTGGCACTGAAACAGACCCCAACATAGAGGGGCGACTGAAAGAGGTGCACTGTACTCCAAATGTTGTACTCGTATGTACATTGTACCAGCGCATTGACCACGTACTATATTTTAACGAGAACATTGTTTCAGTACTGTTGAGATGCATTGCTGTGGGCTTACCTCTAGTACAACAATTTGCCACTAGCGCAACGGACGATTACGAAAAATTGCGTTTATAGTAAAATTTACGAATAGGAATAATTTCGAGTAGGAATAATTATGTTTAGGTTAAATTTCGTATAGCAGTAACTACGTCTAGGAATAATTGTGGTTTGATATTTTATTTTTAGGAATAACTACGGTTAGGACGAATTGCGTTTAGGAAAAATTAAGCGCTTCCGTAATAAACAAGTCTTTTAATCTAATAATAATTACCTTGTACATTAAATTCTTAAATGTAATTTTGGCAGTTAAACAGAAACCTTACAGTTCAATCTGACATTTAGATGTTTTTGGTGTAAAATCGGCGGTGCTCCAGCCAATCACAAGCAAAAAATCTGATCCCTAATATCCCGCCAGAAATTTTTCTCTACTAATTCAAATAAACACTAACAAATATAATTTTGTCATTTTATGTAAATTGCGGTATTTCACCGATGCAAACTATTACTCTGTCATCGTTATTACAAATTACCAAAAAATCATAGTCACGTATGGTATTCGGCTTGACAATTTCTCGAATTGGTATTTAGTACCTTTTCTTCCAGAAATATTAGTTTATAAATTATTACTGAAATGTCAAAATAAGGTCAACTGACATAATATCTATAGCAACGCTTCGTGGAGTGAAAATTGTCAGTGTAATTTTCACTAGTGAAAATTGTCAGTATAATTCGTCTGTGATTGGTTCAATTCAGCAAAATACTGTGTTTTGATTGACTGAAAAACTATGAGTGGAATTGTCATAATTACCTACTTCTTTATTTATTTTCAGTTATCGTTGGAAAAAAAATTAACAAATGCGTGTGTGAAACACACACACATACACACACACACACACACACACACACACACACACACAAACGCGCGCGCGCGCGCACACAGACATCATCTCGAAAATACTTTATTCGTATTCTATGGATCGTAAATCGTGCTTATTCACTAAAAACTCACACTCGAAAATTTTAACTCGTCACAATACCTCCCCCTATAGAATATAATGCGGGAGGTAAAAACAACTGACCATTGTTTAAATGTTGTTATTGATTTTTCGACTAAATTTTTTTCCCAGAGAACTTTAGTTTTGATAATACACTTGAAAAAATTTTAATAATTTTTTGCGAAAAAATTGAATATAGCATAAATGTCATTTTTTACATTTTTACTAAACTTATTTCACCGAGACCTTTAAATTGACACCAAACTCGGTATAAATTGAATAATGTACAATAAAAAAATTGACGATCGGTTAAATGTTATATTTATTTTTCTATGTAGGTAGTAGGATTATTTTCCCCAGAGCTTTAATTTGAAACTACACACGATACTATTTTGAAAAAATAAAATAAGTTATATTTATAAAGTTAGTACCACTGGTTGAATAAAAAAATTTGAATAATTTTTTGAAAAACAATTGAAAATCGCATAAATGTCATTTATTACATTTTTACTAAATTTATCTCCCCAAGTGAAATAGAAATAAACGAACCTACTCTAGAAGAAGTTAAGGAAATAATAAAAAACTGTCAAAATGGAAGAGCACCAGGAAAAGATGATATAAACATAGAACTAATAAAGTATGGAAGCGAACTAATTCAACAGCACATACATGAACTAATAATAGAAATATGGAGAAAGGAAAAAATGCCTAAGGAATGGGAAACTGGTCAAATAATAACAGCACATAAGAAAGGAGACCAACAAATATGCCAAAACTATAGAGGAATCACATTATTAAGTACAACTTACAAAATAATGTCGACATTGATACAGAGAAGAATAACAAGCGTAGCGGGAGACACCACAGGGCAGTATCAATGTGGTTTCGTAAAAGGAAAATCAACAACGGACGCCATTCATACTTTAAAGCAAATAATTGAAAAGACTATTGAGTACAATCTAAGCGCTGAGATACTTTTCATCGACTTTAAACAAGCATTCGACTCAATTAAAAGAGGAAAACTAATGGCAGCCTTAGAAGACCTACAAGTACCGGGAAAATTGAGGAGAATGATAGCAATGAGTATGAGGAGAACAAAAATAAGTATTAAAACTCAGCCACACTATTTAACTTAGCCCTGGAATATGTGATGAGAAATCTAATAAAGAGAACCCTTAGAAAACGAGGAGGGCAAATAGTAGCATATGCAGATGACATTGCAATAGTAACAAAAAATAGAAAAGTGATGAAAGAAATGCTAGATGAAATAATAAAAGAAGGAAGAAAAATAGGACTAGAAATAAATCAAAAGAAAACCAAAATAATGATTATAGGAAACTGAATATGAGCAAGTAGAAAAATTTAAATACCTAGGGGTGATGTTGACAAACAAGGGGGATAGGGATACAGAATTAAAGGAGAAAATAACGGCGACAAACAAAGCATTTTACGTCAACAGAAAATTACTAGAAAGCAAAATTATAACTAAAACAACAAAAATTAGAATATACAAATCCATTATAAGGCTAATAACACTATACGCGGCAGAAACAATGACGATGCCAAAAAAAGATGAAGAAAAGCTAAGAATAACTGAAAGAAGAATAATAAGAAAAATATTAGGACCTATCAAAATATCAAGCACTGAGTACAGAAGCAGAACAAACCAGGAAATTGAAGAAGAACTAAATGGGGAAAATATAGTAAAGATCATCAAAAAGCAAAGAATAAAATGGCTCGGACACGTATGGAGAGCTAAAGAAACAGACCCAATAAGGACAATAATGCTATGGAACCCTAGCAACAAAAGAAGAAGAGGAAGACCAAGATCAACTTGGATACAAGAAGTTGTAGAAGATTTAAGGACAGCGGGAATAAGAAAATGGAAAACCAAAGCAGAAAACTGAAAACAATGAAATAATATTGCCAAGCTCATATAAAAATGGAACGGAGACTGATCCCCTCCAAAAAAGCGGCGCAACTCCCCAAGGAGTGTTAAGCCATATATATATATATATATATATATATATATATATATATATATATATATATATATATATATATATATATATATATATATATATATATATATATATATATATATATATCTTTCTCTCTCTCTCTCTCTCTCTCTCTCTCTCCCCGAGTGCTTTAAATTGACACCAAACTCGGAATAATTTGAATAATTTATAAAAAAAAAACACACAATTCAAGATTTAAAAAATGTTATTTTGTTTTTGTACTAGAATTCTTTTCCTGAGAGCATTAATTTGATACCACACACGATAGTATTTTGAAAAAATAAAAAAAGTTATGTTTATAAAGTTGGTACCACTGATTGAATAAAGCTCAGTAACGAACTTGAAGTCAGATTTTGGATCAAGATCTTAAATATAAAATTTCAGTTCAAAATTCCAACGCGTTTTTATGTTATGCAACCTCCAGACAGACTGACAGACTAACAAACCGACTTAACTGTCAAAAAATCACGATTATAATACTTCCCTCGATTACATAGATCAGGGAAGTAAAAAGGAGCTTAATATTAGTAATGTATTAATTTTACACCATGGCTGCGTGCATTTTGCATAGCTACTTACAGTATGGAGAAAACGCGTACAATACATATTTTATAACAAATTAATGAGAATAGCAAAAATGAGCAAAATGGTATAAAATAATGAAGAATTATATTTAAAATTATAATTATAGGTACTTAACTAATAAATAATGAGAATACATATATTTAGAGAACGCGTTAGAAAACCGTTAGTTGCACTAGCTACTTTAATTTATAACAAATAAATGAGAACATCAAAACTTTTCATGAATAGCAATAGCAAATCAAATGAGCAAAATATAGCATTAAGATAGTTTTAATTTTATACTATCTGTGTATTTAGTTTATGCATTAGAGAACCGAGAAAAAGCATATACAACAGCTAATTTAATTTATAACAAATAAATGAGAACAGCAAAAAATGTCATTAATATAGCAATAAATAGCAAAAAATGAGCAAAATATTATAGCGTTAAAAAAGTTTTAATTTTACACTATGTATACGCAACGTGAACTTAGCGTATACAATGGATTTTTGTTTATAACAAACGAAGGACACCAGCAAAAAATTTCATCAATACAGCAATAAATAGCAAAAAATGAGCAAATTATTATAGTATAGAAAAAAAATTAATTTTACGCTATGTATACGCAACGTGAAGTTAGCGTATACACAGGTTTTTTGTTTATAACTAATGAAGGAGAACAGCAAAAAATGTCATCAATACGGCAATAAATAGCAAAAAATGAGCAAAATTTGATAGTGTTAACAAATTTGAAATTTCACCCCATGTATACGCCACGTGAAGTTAGCGTATATAGGTTAAATGGGCAATAACTTTAAAACGGGCAGAGCAAAAAATGTAAAACTATTAGCAATTTTTAGCAAAAAATGAGCAAATTTAATATAACTATTCGTTTATCCAATATCTTTTAATGTATACGCCAACTTCACGGACCTAGCTAAGACACTTTAGAGCCGAATAACATCACAGGTACCTAGCTACAAATTTTATTTACTTAATTGTTCTTTCATTTGTATTAATCTGTATCACTAATTTACGCTAAATGCGTTTTATCACTGATCGTTAAGTCAGTGGCGGACATCTACTTTTTTTTCCATGCTCAATTACGCTTTATTTCAGGCTTTTTAACATCCGTTTGGTTTTCACACCTTACGTGAGTCAAATCAAAAACAAGATTGAACATTCTGTATCAACCAAAGGCTGCGAAGTGCCGTTTTGATCGATTTCTTTTCCAAATTCGGAGTTGGCATCTTACCCGCCATTTTGGACACGCCACTGGCCGATGGAATAAACTGACGCAGGCCTAGTAGACAAAATAAAAAGGAAACTACTTCAACCCTTGAGAGCTTGTTGGATTTTATCAGATAAGAGTTTCTTGTTTATTATTTTATTTAAACCTTGTTGCAATTTTGACAGTTTAGAAATACGTGAGGCAGTGCCCCGTAGTAAATTTACTTTATTATAATTGTAGTTCTATTTTGTGAGAGTTCCGTGGAAGAACAAAAGAAATACTGGAACAGCACTAGTAATTATTATAAACATTTATTGAACACTATTACACATAATAATCATATAAGCATGAGGTATGAATAATACTAATGTGATTTATAACATTAAACTTATACAAAAGAAATAACTAAACCGACATTTTGTATAGACAAAGAAACAACTGACAGTTGACTACCGCGCTAACTTCCTTTACCGACTTGACAAAGAATAGTAAGTAATGCAACTGCTAGATGGCAGCATCTTGTCAGTAGATTGACACGAGTCGTACACTAACACATTATGATGCTACCGCACACACAAACACTAACACTTCCCCTCGATGAGTGTCCCATCTTTGCAGGGTTGAGAAGTAGTATGACCCATACCAGACATGTCGAGGCAGCTCATGTGTTTGGATTTGGGTAATCCCTTTGTAAGAAAATCCGCGACCATCTGTGAAGTAGACAAATGCTCAAGCACAAACTTTTTGGTTTTCAGGACATCTCGTATGTAGTGGTGACGAATATCTATGTGCTTACTACGTCCGTGATACATAGAGTTTTCAGCTAACTTCAGAGCACTCATATTGTCGTTGAACAATGTTATCTGGACAAGCTTCTCAAGTTTGATCTCTTCTAGGATTTTCTGCAGATATACGGCTTCTTTGGCACTTTCCGTCAGCGCCATGTACTCGGCCTCGGTGCTTGAGAGGGCGACCGTTCTTTGCTTTCTAGAGTCCCATGAAACTGGGCTTCCATTCAGTGTAAACAGGTAACCAGATTGAGAAATTCTGTCGACTGGGCAGTTTCCCCAATCCGCGTCGATGTATCCCTTCAACGGCTCAGAGTCAGCTCGGTATACTAGTCCAACGTCCGCAGTTCCTTTCAAGTACCGGAGAACGCGTTTAGCGGCTTTCCAATGTTCAGTTCTAAAACAACTGTTAAATTGCCCCAGCAGACTGACTGCGAAACTGATGTCAGGTCTGGTTGTGACGGCAATGTATGTCAAACAACCAACGAGTTCACGATATGGTAGTCGCATCTCTTCGTTAGTAGGATCGCCTTCGGGTTTAACTAATTTGACATTTGGATCCAACTGTGTACTAACAGGGTTACATTCGTACATTCCGAATCGTTTTAATACGTCATTGATGTATCCTTTCTGATGCATAGTAATTGTATTTTTGTTGCGGGCGAATTCCACTCCAAGGCAATATTTGATTTCACCAATATCTTTGATCTTAAAGTGATTGGCTAAATATGTTGTTAATTTGTTGATATCTTTCTTGTTCTTTGATGCGACAATGATGTCATCCACATAAGTCGCTATCATCATTAGGTTTTTCCCGGAACCAACGTAATATAGACACGGATCTGCGCTGGATTGTGTAGCACCAAAAGATTTCAGGACTTCATTTAGTTTAATATGCCAACTTCTTCCGGCCTGGCGGAGACCGTACAAGGCCTTTATAAGTGAACAAACTTTGTCATCGGATCGAAGTTCAAGCAACATCTTCTCAGCCTTCAACTTTAGCGTAATATTACTTTCGGATTCAGATATCAAACGTAAAATGTCTTCAAGTTCCTTTGGAGCCTCCATGAATATTTTCTCGTCGAGCTTTCCATTGAGGTACGCTGTGGTTACATCTAAATGCTTTATTTCCATTTCGTGTCTTGTAGCCAATGAAGCGATGAGTCGAACGGAACCAAAACGAGCAACAGGAGCGAACGTGTCTCCATAATGTATTCCTGGCTGTTGTGCAAATCCTTGTGCGACAAGACGAGCCTTTCGCCTCTCTAGTGTTCCGTCGGGCTTATATTTGTTTCACAATATGATCCGACTTCCGATCACTTTTTCTTGAGCTGGGCGATCAACAATATCCCAAGTGTCATTCATTAATATTGATTTGATTTCAGTAACCATTGCTTCTCGCCATTCTTCTGATTCTGGACTTTTCATGGCCATATTCATGGGTATTTCGGATAGGAGAGACTGTTCTACTACTGCATTCGTATAATTAACATCATCTTCAGGAACATGACGTAATTTACTAGGTCTACCCCTCTTACCGGTTCTTATAACGGCTGGTCTACCACGTCTTCTGCTACGGCTACGATCGTTCGGAGCATCTTCAGCAACAGCGTTAGGTACAGTTGGATCGAGGGAATCTTGTTTCTACTGGATTTATTTCGATATCCACGTATTTTGAATGTTTTGGAGAGTCATCATTAGAGTTTGAATTAGATTCCTTAATTTCAGGACCAAATTCTTCATAAACATCAACATTGGAAGTAGGAATACCGGAAATTTTTATGTCTCTCGTTATAACGACTTTTCTTTTCTCGGGTAGCCACACACGATACCCTTTGGATTCATCAGAGTATCCGAGAAACAATCCTTCATCACATTTCGGATCCAACTTTCCTAGTCCAGGATTTCTGTTTAGAACGAATACACGACTTCCAAATTCTTCCAGGTGATTTACATTAGTAACTTTCCCGGTCCACATTTCGAACGGCGTTTTACCATGTACAGATTTTGAAGGGCAGCGGTTTCGTAAATAATTTGCCGTATTTACTGCTTCAGCCCAAAATTTGTTTGGAAGGCCAGATTGAATTAGGAGACATCGAGCCATCTCCATTATGGTGCGATTTCTTCTCTCCGCAATTCCATTTTGTTCGGGATTATGTGGGACCGTGAGCCGTCTGACAATTCCGCGTTTCTTGAGATAATCGTCAAATGACTTGCTTGTGTACTCCTTTGCATTATCTGACTGGATGCATTTCACCTTACGACCGGTTTGATTCTCTACCATGGCAATATACTCCTTAGTAGCTTCTAGTACTTCGTCTTTAGATTTGAGAAAACGAATTTCAGTCCATCGAGAGTGATCGTCGATAAACTGAACGAAGTATTTTGATCCACGGATTGATTGTACGCGCATGGGACCGCAAATGTCTGTGTGAATTAAATCCAACGTTTCAGTTTCCCTTGTAGATTTCTTGGGAAAAGGATTTCGCGTCATCTTCCCTTACGGACATACGTCGCAGTCAAAATTGTCGCTAATATGTTCTTTCTCTAAACCGTGTATTCTGTTTTCACGCTTGGCATTAATTAATTCTCGTACATTCAGGTGACCAAACTTGCGATGCCATGATCTTCCATTTTCCGCCTCAGATTTTGCAACCAAAGCTGAGTGCGAGATGTTTTCATTCTCCATTACATAATACAAATCGCCGTGTCTCTTGGCTTGTAGCTTTATTTGACCTTCTGAATCAAATACAGTTGCACCACCCTTGTCAAATATAACATCATAAGCATGGTCAGTTATTTTTCCTACAGACATCAGGTCGGTTTTGAGTTCAGGAGTATATAATGTATTATTTAATGTAATTGTTAAAGCATCTTTGAGTACATTGGTTTTAAATTTGACTGTTCCGACGCCAGTTGTCTCAGTTGTTGTGCCATTTGCCATATTTAATTTTCCTGAGATCAATTCAATGTCATTAGAGAATCGATCAAGGTCACTGCAGAAGTGAGATTTGACAGCATAACTTGTTCTTCTTTGGTAGAACACAGTGCTACGTCACTTGCAGTCTGCGCTGACTGGTTATTTTTCTCTTTCTTTGGACATACGGCAGCTTTATGACCAACTTCCTTACACTTGTGACATTTAAACGGGAAAGACGAATTCGAAGCTTCATTCTTTTTGTATTCTAGATTCGATGAGTCATTTTTCTTGGTAAATTCTTTCTTCTTCGGAGGATACCGCGAATTATACCGTTTGTTGACGTACATCGCGTTCGAGGAATTTTCGTTTAAGTCTTTCTGTCGCGCGTCATATTCTTCTACTATTTTTTGTGCGAAGTATTTCCGGAGTTGGTAGCGTATCGCGCGATTCGATGGCACATCTAAAGTTCTCAAAACTGGACGGTAGGCTGTACAATAACATTACGGTTAACAAGTCACTGTTTATCTGCACGTCCATTTCACTGAGTTTGTCGACAGCATCGAAAAAATTACGAATGTGTTCGCGCACATCACTTCCTTCATTTACTCGTTGTAACATCAATTGTTTTAAAAGCGTAGCTTTTCTGGCCGGACCCTTGGTCTGGTAAGTGCTTTCTAATTTTAACCAAAGTTCACGTGATGTATTACAACCTTTCACCAACTTTAATTCCGACGCACTTATAGACAAAATAATGTCCGAATGAGCCTTACTGCCATTTTTCACCCACGTTTGAACTGCGTTCACAGAAGCAGCGTCTCCGGCCACAATTTCAGGCTTCACAGCTTCACCGTTTACAAACGACCATTCATCGTGCTTTATGAGTAATGCTTTCATATGTAATTTCCACGTGTCGTAATTGTCTTTGTTTAAACACTCAATACGCGACACCGATACGTTATTCATGTTCGATTTTACGATCGCACTATTTTTTGTTTAATTACGAACACACACTCTTGTTTACAATAATACCAGTATTTTGCTTTCTTTTGTTTCAAGGCAAACTAACCTGTGAGAGTTGCGTGGAAGAACAAAAGAAATACTGGAACAGCACTAGTAATTATTATAAACATTTATTGAACACTATTACACATAATAATCATATAAGCATGAGGTATGAATAATACTAATGTGATTTATAACATTAAACTTATACAAAAGAAATAACTAAAACGACATTTTGTATAGACAAAGAAACAACTGACAGTTGACTACCGCGCTAACTTCCTTTACCGACTTGACAAAGAATAGTAAGTAATGCAACTGCTAGATGGCAGCATCTTGTCAGTAGATTGACACGAGTCGTACACTAACACATTATGATGCTACCGCACACACAAACACTAATGCCTAGTGCACACGGGGAAACTTTTAACAAAGTTTCCTGAAAAAAGTTTCCAGAAAATGGAGATTTTCTTTGAAAAACTATAAATATGTTTATGATCACATGTCACATTTGACGATTTGACAAATAAGAAGTTAGTTGCACTTCACAATGTTTCCTGAAAACGCCTCATTTTTATAGGCGCCGTTAAAACTTTGAAGTTTCCGGAAACTTTTTCCAGGAAACATGTCAAAAAGTTTCTCCGTGTGCACTAGGCATAACATATTTCAATAGCTTAGTGATATAATATTCGTAAATTCAACTGTAGTCATTTTAGACTTGAATAAGTAGGAAAGCGTACTGTATTTAAATTTTTGATTATCTTGACTGGGTTCAAGAAACGCTGTTGTTAGGTCTGATCAACACTTAGTTTTTGTTTCTCGCTTATTCTTATTTAGCTACGTTTGTTTTAATTCCGCGTACTGATTAGTACTAGTTGCGTGGTACTCAGTTGTTAGGACGAACTTACTTTATTTTTGATAGCTGTATATTATTTTGTTAGCACTTGTAGTGCTCGCCGAAACGAACGCTGGTCGACCAACGGTTCCTACGTAGGCTTTTGTTATTTAAGCGCTTTACTATATTTATTTGTGACTGATATTCGTCCTGTACGCTGCTTCTCCGCCGACGGACTAACCATTGCGTGACGCTTTTTAGCTTTACATTCATTCGAGAGTACGGGTGCTGATCGGGCTTTTTCTTGAACTCAATTTGTATTATTATCATTCAAAATTTTTCTTAAATAATTAATTTATACAATCATTGCCGTTTGCACCTACTATTTAATATTAGAATAATAAATAGCTTTTAGTTATTCTAAATTTATGCGGAATATTATTTCGAGAACTCCTTAGTCACATACAGGATTAATTAGTGTGTCGATCTATCTGAATAGTCCTGAGTTGGACCTGGGTACCGATCGACTGGCGCCCATGTTATTTTTTATTTCCTTGTACGGAGTAATAAGGAAGTATTGTAATCGCGAAAAATTTCGGTTTTCAGATTTTGATGGAAATATCCGTTTTGACCTTTTCTGAATCCATTATGACTAGTTTCGTCGTGACGTCTGTACGTATGTACGTATGTACGGACGTATGTGTGTCGCATAACTCAAATACGGTTAGACGTAGAAAGCTGAAATTTTGTATTTAGGACTGTTATAGCATCTAGTTGTGAACCTCCTATTTTTGATTTCAATCTATAAACCGGAAGTAGTACTTTTTAAAAATATTTTGATAAATATTTAATTTAACACAAATTTTTTTATTTTAAATGAAAGATTATGTGATTATTACCGGTACAAATCGGTATTTTATAAATATTTTTGTATCTGGTATCATTTAGGAATAATTAAAGTATATATTTTTAATTTAGTATTTCTTTATCTTGTAGTCCATGATCGATTAACATTTGTTACTACGTAAAATTTAAATGATTATGACATGACAGTGATAATAGTAAAATATGCTTTATATCTTCTTCTGCAGTTTAAATAAAATGACTAAAATATATTTGTGAGTATACTAGTATAATAAGTTAAAAGAATTTTTTATATTATTCTACATTTTAGTTATTAAGAAAAGTATGAACACACAAGGCGTACAAGGAAGTCATGTGGTGTCCACGTCAGATTTTTTTATTATTTGGAGAAATTACACCCATCCCCTTCTCCGACTGAAACTGTCCGAGGTTCAATCGCATCTTGCGCGAGATTGCTCTTCAGGAGCGTAGCAAGTAAAGTGACGCCCAACGCGTGGGGCTTGAATTTATCGAAAATAGCTATTGGAACTTTTTTTGGAAAATTATTTTATATTTTTGTTTGGAAAACTATTTTATAGTTTTGTGGAAAATTGGTTGGATTATTTTCTTCATTTTAGGTTAGGTATATCGTTAGTTTCTTATTTAATTTTACTGTAGTATAATGGATCCAAAAATAGAATTAAACCGATTGACGAAGGATGAATTGCATTATGAGTTACGTGTTCGAGGTTTAAATGAGGACAGTACGTGTGAACTAATGCGAAAATCACTTAGAAGCCTATTAAAATTAGAGAAAATTCATAAATTTAAAAATCCTTCCCACCCGTTTACGTACGACGAAGATTTAGCGGCAATAACTGGGAAAATTGCGGAAATAAAACCCTTAGTTGACTCATTTGCGGATATAAAAAGTTCTTCGACATTCACAAAAATTTTAACAAAATTATTACATTGTATAGGTCGCGTCAACAGAGCAATTCCTAAAACTGCAGACGAAAAGACTTCAAATTCCACAGCATTACTAGACTTAATAAAATTAAAGGCGGAATTAGAGAGTAAAGCAAAGAAGTTTAAGCACTCTTCAACGGCAAATAGTAGTTTACATTTTCTCGATATTAGTAACATTGATTTAGATAACAATTCTGATACATCAACGAGCTCCACAGATTCAGATTCAGAAGGAGAAAGAAAGATTTCGCTTCAGGCCAGAATTAAATCCGTCCCCGTATCACAATGGAATATAAAATTCACCGGTGATAGTAAGCAAATGTCACTTAACGCATTTTTAGAACGGATTGAAGATTTACGTAAAGCTAGGAATATTTCAAAAACACATTTGTTTCTCTCAGCTGTTGATCTGTTTTCCGATAAAGCGTTAATTTGGTATCGCGCGAATCGACGTCTATATTCAAGTTGGGACGATATCGTAATAGGTCTAAAGGAAGAATTTCAACCGTACGATTATAACGATAAACTTTTTCAGGAAATTAAACATAGGACGCAAGGTCCTAATGAGTCTATTGGCATCTATATCGCGATTATGAAAAATTTATTTACCCGTCTTAGTTGTAAAATAAGTGAGGATACTCAAGTGAAAATTCTTATGAAAAACACGCTCCCTTTTACCAAACACAACTTAGTTTAATCGAAGTTAAAACTGTATCTCAATTATTGAAACTTGGCAGACAACTAGAAGCGCGCAAATTAACTGTCGAGGCATTTGCTCCGCCTCCCAGACGTGTTCAAGCCCTAGAACCAGACCTGGCTTATGTCCATACTGATACCGAACCACTTGCTTCTTGTTTGGACATTCAGTTAAGTCCTCGTAAATGTTGGAATTGCGGAAAAAATTGCCATATTTCAGCACGATGCCGACAACCACCAAAAAGACATTGCTATCGCTGTGGTCAACCAGATGTGACAGTAAACACATGTAGTAAATGTTCGGGAAACTTAAATCGGACGCGCTAGTTGATCGGCTACCGCGTCAGACTAAACCGACGGTCAACTCGAATACAGTATTATTAGATTTTATCCTTTCACATGCTCAGGGTGATGAACGACCCTATTTAGAGGTCAATATATTAGGCAAATCATTTTTTGGACTTTTAGATTCAGGTGCATCACGCACAATTATGGGCGGTTCTGGTATTAAGATAATGAACGAGTTAGGATTACAATTAACAAAAAAACGTACCAGTTGCACGGTTGCAAATGGGCAACGCTGTGAAAGTCCCGGAGAATTTTCTGTTCCCGTACAATTACGTGACAAAGTTAAGATTATTAATATACTTGCGGTACCAGATTTACAACACAACTTAATATTAGGCGCTGATTTCTGGAGAATCATGGGCGTGGTTCCCGATTTACGGAAAGGAGAATGGACTTTTTCGGAAATTGTTGTTGAAAATTTAGAAACAGTAACTTCTCGTGAGAACATAACGGTTGAACAGGAAACTGAATTAAATTTACTCTTAAATAAAATGTTTTCACATGTAGACTCAGATGGTATTGGTTGCGCAACGAACGTAGAACACCATATAGAAACCGACAGCCCGCCAATAAAACAAAGATACTATCCGTTGTCTCCTGTCATGCAAAAGAACTTGATGAAATGCTAAAAAACGGGATAGTTGAACGCTCATCCAGCCCTTGGTCATCACCCATTCTAATGGTACCAAAAAAAGATGGCTCCTACAGGTTCTGCGTTGACTTTCGTAAACTTAATAAAGTGACTCGTCGCGACGCATATCCGATTCCCTATGTATCAAATACCTTGGATAAACTTAGAAATGCGAGATTTTTGTCCTCATTAGATATGAAAGCAGCATATTGGCAAATCCCTGTCGCAGAAAAATCACGTGAGTATACCGCCTTTACGATACCGAATCGCGGATTATTCCAATTCCGTCATATGCCTTTTGGGCTACACAGCGCCCCGGCTACATGGTAACGTTACATAGAGAGTGTTCTGGGTACAGATCTCGAGCCCCATGTTTTTGTCTATTTAGACGACATCATTATTGTAACTCCGACATTCGAAAAGCATTTGGAAGTATTAGAAATTGTCTTAAAACGGATTACTGATGCTGGCCTTAAGTTAAGTAGGGAAAATGCCAGTTTTGTAGGGATGAATTACGGTATCTGGGCTATGTCGTTGATCGTAATGGTTTGCATGTTGATCCCGAAAAAGTGCGTGCTATTTTGGAAATACCGATTCCTTCGTTAGTGCGTGAAGTTCGCCGTGTTTTAGGCATGTCAGCGTGGTACAAACGTTTCATTCCGAATTACTCCACGTTAACCGCCCCCTTGCGAGATCTTTTGAGAAAAAATATAAAATTTACTTGGACATCTAGTTGTGCTACTGCGTGGAATTAAAGAGCATTTGGTATCGGCTCCCGTGCTATCTTGTCCGGACTTTGAGAAAGAGTTCACCTTACAAACAGACGCTTCCGATTATGGCATAGGGGCAGTTTTAACACAAGAACAAAACGGTGTTGAAAAAGTGATATGTTATTTAAGTCGTTCTCTTTCACGTCAAGAACGAAATTTCGCTACTACGGCAAAAGAATGCTTGGCCGTTCTTTATGCAATCGAAAAATTACGTCCGTACCTGGAAGGTGCACATTTTACAGTAATCACAGATCACTACTCCCTGCTTTGGTTAAGTGATATGCAAAAACTGACTGGACGCTTAGCGAGATGGTCAGTTAGATTACAACAATATAATTTTACAATTATTCACCGTAAAGGAAAAGACCATGTAGTTCCCGATGCGTTGTCGCGCTCTGTACCGATGATTGACGATATAAAAACCGATAACATTGAAATTAAAGATAAATGGTATAATAACTTCGTTCGTTCCGTGTTGCAAAACTCTTCAAAATTTCTTGATTTTAGAGTAACCGATTCAGTTCTTTATAAATTTGTTAAAAGTCCATATTCCGAATTATCAAATGTGGAGAATGATTGGAAACGCGTGGCACCTAAAGAACAACGTAGAGAATTAATGCGACAATGTCATGATGAACCGACTAGCGGACATTTAGGTTTCTTCAAAACTTATACACGCTTATGTAATAATTATTATTGGCCTAAAATGAAAACAGATGTGGGGAATTATGTTCGACAGTTTGTACAGTTTGCATTAAATCTAAACCGGAACAAAAAGCTGCTACTGGACGTATGGGAGATCATTCGAAAATATGTAAACCATGGGAAGTCCTCTGCATAGATTTAGTTGGTCCTTTGCCTCCGTCAGGTCGCGGATTTACAAGTATTTTGGTAGTGTCAGACTGTTTTAGTAAATTCTCATTGTTCTTTCCTTTAAGGAAAGCTACAGCTGTCGCAATTATTAAGTAAATTGATTGAGGAGAACATATTTCTAATGTTTGGTGTTCCGAGAACCATTATATCAGATAACGGGGTTCAATTTCGCTCCAAAGAATATCGTAATCTTCTTGCCTATTACAAAGTAAGACCTGCGTATACATCGTATTATCATCCGCAAGCGAATCCGGCGGAACGCATAAACAAGGTCTTAAAAACTATGTTGATATCCAATGTATCTGACAATCACCGAGATTGGAGCAAATACCTGCCAAAAGTTGCTTGTGCACTAAGAACCGCGGTACATGAAGTTACGGGCTTAAGCCCATACTTTATTAATTTTGGTCGCGAGATAAAATTATTTGGTACAGATCATTTCACGAATGACGCTGATAGTAAGGACGAGGATGGAAATATTGAAAAACCAAACAAACAAAACATCATTGAACGTTCATGTAACTTTTCAAAGTTGTATAAAGATGTTAAGTCGCGACTACAGAAGGCGTACGTTAAATCCAAAAATCGTTACGATCTTAGACACCGTGAAATTTCATTTTATCCGAAGCAAATTTTGTTTTATCTGATGCGTCTAAGTACTATACGGCCAAACTTGCAAGTAAATACGTAGGGCCATTTTTGATTTATAAAAGATTGTCAACTGATACGTATCAGCTAGAGGATTATCAAGGAAATATTCTTCCCGGAACTTGGACTAGCGCACATTTGAAAGCGCACCCCGAAGACGATAATGTAGAGTAACTCATACTTATTGTTAAATTGTTGATATTTTTGTAGCAGTTAGTTTAGGTTAGGTTGGTTTAGTGTCTTATTTATTCTTCATTTCTTTTCTGATAAACGTACTTCATAGGTACTAGAAATTTTCTTCGAAAATTTCTTCTTTAGGTAAGGGGAGAGTTTGTTACGGTCTACGGTGTAGTTTCATTGTTTTAAGGGTTGTAGGCCACCCGTTAGTCTTTTGTGCGACGATAGTTGTACATTACGCCTGGTATCGGTAGCATCGTAATTGAGCATGAGATGTCGCCACACGGATGAATTTTGGTAAATTGTGGATTAAGCTAATTAAATTATTGTAAAAATTTGTCGTTCATTCTTGATTGTGTCTTTAAGAGTGTAGCACATTTTTTGCGAAGTTGCGAGATTCTAGTTTTGGTGTGGGCTATTTGAAAGCCATTTTTACAATATTATTATTGGATTATTGGTGTTATACTTGGAAACAAATTAATTGCATTTGCAATAATTGTTACAATTTTATTTTGGATTTGGAGAAACACAGCTAAGACACTTTAGAGCCGAATAACATCACAGGTACCTAGCTACAAATTTTATTTACTTAATTGTTCTTTCATTTGTATTAATCTGTATCACTAATTTACGCTAAATGCGTTTTATCACTGATCGTTAAGTCAGTGGCGGACATCTACTTTTTTTTCCATGCTCAATTACGCTTTATTTCAGGCTTTTTAACATCCGTTTGGTTTTCACACCTTACGTGAGTCAAATCAAAAACAAGATTGAACATTCTGTATCAACCAAAGGCTGCAAAGTGCCGTTTTAATCGATTTCTTTTCCAAATTCGGAGTTGGCATCTTACCCGCCATTTTGGACACGCCACTGGCCGATGGAATAAACTGACGCAGGTCTAGTAGACAAAATAAAAAGGAAACTACTTCAACCCTTGAGAGCTTGTTGGATTTTATCAGATAAGAGTTTCTTGTTTATTATTTTATTTAAATCTTGTTGCAATTTTGACAGTTTAGAAATACGTGAGGCAGTGCCCCGTAGTAAATTTACTTTATTATAATTGTAGTTCTATTTCAATAGCTTAGTGATATAATATTCGTAAATTCAACTGTAGTCATTTTAGACTTGAATAAGTAGGAAGGCGTACTGTATTTAAATTTTTGATTATCTTGACTGGGTTCAAGAAACGCTGTTGTTAGGTCTGATCAACAATTAGCTTTTGTTTCTCGCTTATTCTTATTTAGCTACGTTTGTTTTAATTCCGCGTACTGATTAGTACTAGTTGCGTGGTACTCAGTTGTTAGGACGAACTTACTTTATTTTTTATAGCTGTATATTATTTTGTTAGCACTTGTAGTGCTCGCCGAAACGAACGCTGGTCGACCAACGGTTCCTACGTAGGCTTTTGTTATTTAAGCGCTTTACTATATTTATTTGTGACTGATATTCGTCCTGTACGCTGCTTCTCCGCCGACGGACTAACCATTGCGTGACGCTTTTTAGCTTTACATACATTCGAGAGTACGGGTGCTGATCGGGCTTTTTCTTCAACTCAATTTGTATTATTATCATTCTAAATTTTTCTTAAATAATTAATTTATACAATCATTGCCGTTTGTACCTACTATTTAATATTAGAATAATAAATAGCTTTTAGTTATTCTAAATTTATGTGGAATATTATTTCGAGAACTTCTTAGTCACTTACAGGATTAATTAGTGTTTCGATCTATCTGAATAGTCCTGAGTTGGACCTGGGTACCGATCGACTGGCGCCCATGTTATTTTTTTTATTATTTGGAAAATTTACACCCATACCCTTCTCCGACTGAAGCTGTCCGAGGTTCAATCGCATCTTGCGCGAGATTGCTCTTCAGGAGCGTAGCAAGTAACGATTAACCTATCGAACACTAGAATAGCAATCACAGAGCTGAAGCTTGAATTCATCATTTATCGCAGTACCAAATTGTTGCAGAATTTATTTTGAGGTATGTTAGTTTTGTTGCGAATTATTACTGTATCATCTGTAGGATATGGTTTAGAAGTTGTACCAAATAAAGATCAGCTTTTCGGACTTTGATAATTCATTATCGCTGGTATTGTCATAATCGATATTTACATATTTATTAGACCAACGGAGCGAAAAAGGGAATCAACAAGGGACCTGTACCTATATTTTTTCTGCTTGGAGGAATGCAGATCAGCATTTGATACTATATTCTTCAAGTGTCGACGTACGGAATCAAACACTCTGTGATTACAACAATACTCTAGACAATGTCGTTGCTAATAACGTATGTGTAGTTCGCAACTCAAACGTCATCAGAATGGCATTCCAAGAATGCCATTTTGAATCTTCCTATATTTTGTTCTTTCATATAGCAACTGTCAACATACGCATAGCAACATACTTTGATTGCGGTACCTATCAATATATTTTTAAATATTCACTAAATTAGTATTAATTAATAACAATCGCCGAAAAAATAATGTGTTTAACACGGCAAAAAATATAGATTTTCTGCCTAAGCTAGATCCATAGCCTCTAAGTAATTATGCTACATACTTTTTTAACATAAGATATGCATACTGGTATGGTAGTATTTTAGAGAAAAATATATTTAAGTTATTCCGCTATAATAAGAAATACTTAAAATGTTATGTTTAGGTTTTGAAATGAAAACACACATTGTTTGTAGTTTTTGGGAACATTTCAGTTGGTGACACTGTTTTTGAGCATGTTTACAGTTTAACTGGCACATTCAATTTGTCGTCGTGCAGTTCACTTGATTTGTTTTGTCATTTTTTTGTGAAAAGTAAATATGCCGAAGGGAAAAGCTTATTCTGCAGATTTTAAAATAGTTGTTTTAAGATTGTGTGCATATTTTTCGGCAGAAATGGAAAAAGGTGGTCCAACACCGCAAGAATTATCTAATGTTTTGGAGGTAAGTAAAATCATTTCTAATTGTATGTAAAAATAAAAATGTTTTAATGTGCATATTCATATATTTTATAGAGAGTATCTGTAGCAACTGGGATTGGTGTATCGACATTGATATCATTGAGGAAACATGAAGTAGTAAAAAGTCCAGAAAAAACAGGAAACGAGAAAAGCCCGTCGCGAATATAAATTCATTTACGTCACTCGGGGGAGGAAAGCAGTGTTTTCCTCTTGCTAATGGAGGGAGGGAAGCGAGTTTTCCCTCCCGCTCGGGAGGACCGTACTTGTTTTCCTAACGAGCGGGAGGAAAACAGTGTTTTCTTCCCGGTACTGGCGGGAGGAAAACATTGCAAGAAAGGTGATTTCGAGGCCCTCGTGACGTAAAATATTGTGTGTCCCACGGGAGGGAAGGCTATTCCTCCCTTGGGCGAAGCCGGCGCCCTCGCTCGGGCCGCCGCTTGGCCCGCGGGAGTAATAGCAATTACTCCCTTGGGCGAAGACGGCGCCCTCGCTCGGACTCGCCTTCGGCTCGGGTCGCCGCTTCGCCCGCGGGAGTAATAGCTATTACACCCTTGAGCGAAGCAGGCGCCCTCGCTCGGACCGCCGCTTCGCCCGCGGGAGTAATAGCACGCTTCCCTCCCTAGGTGCACAAAATACTATTACAGAAGTGGCAATTCGAAATGTAATTTATGAGTTGTATCGTAACAGTAAGTTATATTTTCAACTGTAATTAGTAGTATACATTTTAATATTTTTAAATATTTCAGAAATCCATATGACAACCGAGTCGTTGCTGAAAGTTTTAAAGGCTCGAGACATTTTTGACGGCTGCTGTACCAGTTTGAGGTTGGTGTATGGTGTTGCGCAATATTGGCTTCAAGTGGCAAAAACATTGCGCTACACCGAAGTTGTATGAATTGCCAAATATTGCTTTAGCTAGAATCAGATTTTTAAAGACGTATGTACAAAATTTAAAATAAAACACGCGGGAATTTGTTTATTTAGATGAAACTTGGATTTTTCAGAAGGGTTCACAGGAAAAGTGTTGGCAAGATGGAACGAGTCAATCTGTTAAATGTGATGGCAATTCAGGAAGAAGGTAAATTAAATTTGTATTCTTATTTTATGATAAATAAGTATTTCGTCTTACCGATTTTGTTTTTAGATATATCATAGTACATGCTGGGACCAAGGATGGATTCGTGGAAGATGCTGGCCTTGTATTTGCTTATAAATCCAACGTTGGAGATTATCATGGTGAGATGAGATAATTTTTTAAAATGGTTTGAAAATTTGTTATTAAAGTTAAAAAAATCCTTCAGTAATAGTAATGGATAACGCCCCATATCATAGCGTGACCTGCGAGCCAAATCCTACCAGCAACTGGACCAAGAAACAATTACAAGACTGGTTGACGAAGAAGAACATTTCCTATGATGAAAAAATGCTCAAAACAGAACTTCTGGCCCTGATTGCAATGTACGTTGTAATTTAATTGGTATTTAATTTTTACTTTAATGCTTTTTGTTTATTTTTTAGGAATAAACCAGAGAAAAAATATAAAGTAGACGAAATGGCAAAGGAACGCGGGCATGAAATATTAAGGTTACCTCCTTATCACTGCATCTTTAATCCAATCGAACATATTTGGGGACTCACGAAACAATATTACAATAAGAATATTGGTCGAGATGGATATGGACAGGACAAAACCCTGAGCATGTGGCAAGAAGCGTTGGACCATATTACCCCAGAAACATGGAATAATACAGTAGAACACACAAATAAGGTAATATTAGATTGGTGGGACAGAGAGGTAAGTATTGATACAGCAGAAGTAAGATCTTTTATTATTAATTTAAATGACGATTCAGATAGTGATGATTTATTGGACGAAAATGCAATATAAATAAGTTAATGTACAATTTTTAGTTTTCAGCAATATTCGACGTTTGTTTTTTATTACAATAATGTATGTATAGTCTATAGTCATATTTTAATTGTAGTATTATATGCCAATATTTGACGTCTGTGATATACTTATTTATAATGTGATATTCTGTATTTGTAGTTATTACTGTAATCTAGTATTTTTGTATGTATTATCATATTTTCTACATGTTTATGTAATATTATAATTTTTAGTAAAAAACTAATATTTTAAGTCCTATTATTTCTAATGCTAATAGTTTAATCGTATAATTTCCACATAAAGTAATATTTCTACTAACCTATATATTTCATTGTTTAAAATTATTTAGAAATTATAATTTAATCATCGTATTTGAAATAAAAAGTCTAAAAATTATTTTCATTTGTCAAGAAAATTAAATAAATTTCCTTGCTTATGCAACCAATACAGCATGAGCATATCTAAAATCGCCCTATATTCACTATGTAAACGTGTTACATGCAACGTCATCACTTGTTCCGTGACGTCATACTATTCTAAGTCCGTTTCTCCTATACTTCTGACCGATCAGTAATTTTCCTCTCTGTGGAGAAAAAGTATTTCTTTTCCCGCTTTATACAGGAACCCACTTGATTTTTTCCTCTCTAACGAGGAAAAGTACTTTTTCCCTTGCTTTATGCTGGAATTCACTTAATTTTTTCCTCCCGCTTTATACGGATTCCTAAATTGATTATTTAGATTATAGTCCGGCAGCCAAACAGGGATTTTTGATGGAACCGTGTTTTGAAATATTAAGTTTTTTTAGTATTGGTATTTCATGTTTAGGGTATGTAGATTCATAAAATTGCAGGTACCCACGCAGTACCTTTGGGCAACCCTTAGAATTTAAGATGGCGGCCATCCCTGTATTAAATATTTAGCTACCGTGCAAATTTGTGCTTAATTTGTCATAAATATAAGTTTCTCATATATAGAGTGTCCCAATAAGAACGCACAATTTAATTTTTGAATAAAACACATTAGTAACTTGACAAATTTAAACATTTTTATTTTAAACTAATTAGTATATAATGCGGATATGTGTGGAATACAATATAGGACAAATTTTAAATTACATTTTGGCACATTTCTGGCTCTATTTCTGCAATGACGCGCTCAATTTCGTTCTTTAACTCAGGAATCGTTCTCGTTTTGTTCGCGTAAACACCTGATTTCAAGTAACCACACAGAAAAAAGTCACATGGCGTCATGTCGCACGATCTTGGTGGCCAATTCTGATCTCTATGACATGAAATGACACGACCCGGAAATTTCTCCTGCAATAATTCACGTGTTTCCCGCACAGGATGACAGGTGGCACCGAACCACATATTTTCGAGATCCATCCCCTCCAATTGGGACCAAAGAAACTCACTTATCATGTTCCGATAACGTACGCCATTCACTGTCACTGCCTTACCTGCCGCATTCTCGAAGAAAAAAAAAGCGATTCATTTTCACTAACCGCAATGTCTTTAGATGACAACTGAGCAATTGCAGGCGTCACCAACCGAAGGGAACGAAAATGGCACACAATTTAAATTGTGCATTCTTATTGGGACACCCTATATTTATATTTATACATGAGACCACCCTCATAAAAAATCTGATATATATATATATATATATATATATATATATATATATATATATATATATATATATCACGTTGACTGCGGCATCGGACGCCCTGGACCGGTAACTTGCATTTGTCTAGTGCGGGTCCATTTTTAACAAGATTTCACTAATTTACGAATGTTATATCTTTTGAAATAAGAGTCGTAAAAATATGTTACAAGTAGGAACTAGAAGTATATATTATGTACTTATCAGGTTTTAAATAATATGATATCGGTCTCCGGGGACCGGCACCGCACTGAAATAATAATTTTTATTTCAGTGCGGCATCGGTCCCCGGAGACCTGTATGCAAGTGTCGACAAGTTTGATTCCTGATCACAAGTAATACCGTATTAGATGTTAGTCTTAAATAAACTAGTAAACAAGACGATAGTTCTATATTATATTTGATTAATATTATGGGTACTCGAGGAAAAAAGATATTATTTTTAATTTAAATCAAGAAAATGAAAATATACGAGAAGATAATAATAAATACGAAAAATAGAGGTGCAACCAATAGAATTGATGATGTATCTGAAAACATAACGGGTGTTGTGTTTCACATTTTGTTACTATAGTTACAATCAATAAATAAATTTGTCAAATTGAACGTCAAAAATGTTTTGCAAAATAAGTCGTTTTGGTGGTATTTTTTTAACAAAAAAAATATTCTTCCTAAATACCATTCGAGATAATAATTTTTTGAGAGAATTTTTGTCTATTCCACGGCAACTTATTGCAATTTCACTCCACAAAACATCATCTGACAATTCCCCTCAACTTCGTTTCGGGAAATGGATAGATGATGTTTTGTGTCGTGAAATTGTTAGAAATAAGTTGCCGTGGAAACGACAAAACAATTCTCAAAAAATTATCATCTCTTATGATATTACCCTGATATATTATTTATTCAAAACAATAAAAATCTAAAATTTTGCTAATAATAAATTATTATTCATTTGGTGCGGTTCCGGCCTCCGGAGACCGTTCCTGCCGCAGACTTAGTTACATGCATTTAATTTTTTTGTGTTTGTTTGTGATGATTCGTCATTTAAGTCCCGGTCTAGTTTTTCTGCAAACGAATCCTCACATTCTCGGTTCTCAGTTTAGTTCTAGTATTTTGACAGCTTCAACTTTTGCTTCACTCTGTTTGTATTTTCTTCATGCTCACAATACCTGTAACGTTTCAGAACATAAAGACAGCTGCATTGTACCTGTATTTCAGCTTACCGTGTTACTCTGCGGATTGTAAATGCTTTATTTTATTGGTTAGCAATGTATTTGTAATTTCATGCTACAACTGTTTCTCTGTACCTGCAATATCAACTTATAAGACTGATTTATTTTATATAACGTAAAACTCACCTGTGATATGATGTAACAAATGTATTTAATGTATTTTCTTTTATATTTACAATGTACTGCTCTGTAACCTCCACGCTCGCAGAACTGTCAGTCAGTGACAGCTGGTAGCGACACGCACGCCTCCTGGATTTAGTTCAGTTATACGTTTTATTTGATTTAAATTCAAATTGTACATTTGTGATATAGATTTGCAACTAAGTTGAATGATTGCATTTATTAGAAATATTAGGAATTTTTACAACAATGGAATTCTGCTATAAGACAGGGATGAAATGATGATTGTTCTAGAACAAGGGAATATCTTTGTCACTCCACAAACTTGTAAAGAAGGATTAATTAACAATTTTGGGTATAAATAGCGGCCCTCAGCCCCAGTAAAATGAGACTTTGATGCGAGTTCGTCCATCGAAGTCAAACCGTCGAGTGACAACGATATCCTGGTGAGTTAATTTTTCTGTTTATATTTCTATCTAAGTCCTTTGGCTTCAGGCACCTGGATTTAGATGCGGCCATCTGAGTGAGAAAAGTGCTCTGAACTTCAGGGACCTATTTCGCAACGTTTCATATTTTGTGTACTTTATTGTTTTATTATTAATAAAACTGTGTTTAAACATTGCGACCGTTATTTCACAAACCACGAACCTGACCCGTCTCCAACCGAGCTATCCAGCCCCCACCCCTGTTGTGCTCTATTTTCAGGGAGGGAACAGAAGTGACGTGGTGCTCTCTCCAAGGCAGCATCCCGTCATCACAAATTGGCGCCCGAGCAGGGACTTTGGAGAGGTCCATCAGGAACACCAGGGACTTCAGGTCCACCAGGAACTACAGGGACCAGGTCTACCAGGAACTACAGGGACTTCAGGTCCACCAGGAGCTTCAGGGACTTCAGGTCCACCAGGAACAATCCGACCGAATAACAGAGACACCGGCATTGCAACGTCAGACTCCGTCATGGCCCCGCCCCAACAAGCCGCCAACAACAAGCAGGAAACTCGTGAGCATCCAACCACGATGGTCGGACCACCCGTCCAGCCGTACGTCGTCTCCAGCGCGGAAAACTGGGACAACGTGGAGGAGGTGGGCTACACCCCCGCCCCACAGAACCGCCTAGTCCTGCTGCCACTGCCAGGATACCGGATGTCCCCCAAGGAGAAGAAACAGTATTACGCTGCCGAGCGTAAGCGGTGGGCCGCACTTAGGGCCCAGCAGTAAGGGTCCACCACCTTTGCCCCCAGGTACTCGAGGCCAAGGACTACGGAGATTCCACCAGTCCGTGACCTGAGGGGCATTTCACGGCACCAGGACAGGAGCAGGGACTACGGAGAGGTCCACCTGGAACAACAGCCACGTCAGTCACTCACCAGAAATATCCGCGTCAGTCACTCACCGGAAAAATCCGATCGAACCGGGACCACAGCAAGGTCCACCTGGAACCGCAACCAGAAAATCCGATCGAACCGGGACCACAGCAAGGTCCACCTGGAACAGCAGCCGGAAATATCCGACTGAACCGGGACTACAGAGGTCCACATGGGACGAAGCCGACGCTCATGCAAGGGAATCCGATTACATTCCTGGAACGAAGGCTACGTCCACCGCCATGCCCAACACCAAACCCTCGGACGACGGCCATACAGACGCCGGGGACGACAATGGGTTTGGAACCGGGCAGAAGCGGGCACCACAACCAACATCTTCAGCGTCAGTTCCTCAGTACAAGCAGAATTCTTGTGCAGTGAGGATCGTTGATTGTTGTTTGTCATTTTTGATGACTTGTTAGTAGGCATCTACAATTGGGGTTGGCGTTGATCCATGCCCGCCGACCGAATGCGCCTCCGCGACTCCCACCGTCCATGGAGTCGCACCTCTCCCGTTCCCCGCCACGGAGGGTGTCGCGAGCTCCGCGACTGTCGCTGGTGGAAGGGGCTGCAAACGGACGCAGTCCACCGAGGTCGAGGCCATCCACCGAACAGTCGCTGCCGCCGTCAACCCCCACACCACCCAGGAAGGTGTCCCGCCTGGATCCCATCCCCAGGGCAAGGGGAAAAGGGGACACACCAGAGACGTCAGTGGAGGAGCTGATGGTAGAGCTCTCCAATTCCGGCTACGCCCCCACGTCCAACGACGCCCCTGTTTTTTCGGTCGGCAGGAAGCCGGCCGGCTCGCCGCCTGTCACCCGCGCCGCCGTTGAGGGGCATAGACACTATGTCGTCGCCGTCAGCTGGGCTCACGAAGAATCCAGGTTCGCCGCAGCTGGCCGCGGTACGGGTCCCCGCGGTGGCATCCCGGCAGGGACAGCCGCCCCCAGCACCACCTACCACCGGAGGGCCGCAGGAGGCGCCCACCGTCAACACCGTGGCAACGACCACCAGGCCAGCCACCGTCTACCGTAGGATGCGGAGTCCGACGGCACCACTCGGTGGGTCACCGTCCACAACCCAGACGCACCGCGCCGTCCCCGCCGTCGTCCTAAGGGTGGAAACCATTAAATGGTTTAGTTTACTATAGTTTATTTTATTTTACCGCTGTTTCAGTCTTCTTCTTTATTTTCCCAGCACGCTGCTTCCGTTTAGTTTAATATTAAAAGAAAAATACGTTGCACGAATTTTTATTTTTCACCGAAGTACAGGGAGGGTGTGATGATTCGTCATTTAAGTCCCGGTCTAGTTTTTCTGCAAACGAATCCTCACATTCTCGGTTCTCAGTTTAGTTCTAGTATTTTGACAGCTTCAACTTTTGCTTCACTCTGTTTGTATTTTCTTCATGCTCACAATACCTGTAACGTTTCAGCATTGTACCTGTATTTCAGCTTACCGTGTTACTCTGCGGATTGTAAATGCTTTATTTTATTGGTTAGCAATGTATTTGTCATTTCATGCTACAACTGTTTCTCTGTACCTGCAATATCAACTTATAAGACTGATTTATTTTATATAACGTAAAACTCACCTGTGATATGATGTAACAAATGTATTTAATGTATTTTCTTTTATATTTACAATGTACTGCTCTGTAACCTCCACGCTCGCAGAACTGTCAGTCAGTGACAGCTGGTAGCGACACGCACGCCTCCTGGATTTAGTTCAGTTATACGTTTTATTTGATTTAAATTCAAATTGTACATTTGTGATATAGATTTGCAACTAAGTTGAATGATTGCATTTATTAGAAATATTAGGAATTTTTACAACAATGGAATTCTGCTATAAGACAGGGATGAAATGATGATTGTTCTAGAACAAGGGAATATCTTTGTCACTCCACAAACTTGTAAAGAAGGATTAATTAACAATTTTGGGTATAAATAGCGGCCCTCAGCCCCAGTAAAATGAGACTTTTGTTACGTTAATATTCCGTCATAACCAAATTAATTTCTACTAGTATAAAATACTGGGCCGCCAGCTCAGGCTCGAGAAAGGGGTGGTTCAAATTTAAACAAAATGGCGGCTAAATTTATATTTTAAATGGGCGCCACGCTATTTATATTTCCAATAGTTATACTATAAAGTTTACACCTACCTCGCTTGTGAAATTGAATAGCGAAAACCTCAACCTACGAGGGTAGAAATCAAAACTGGACGAAAAATTAAACTCTCGAAAACCATAAATAATTTAGATCAGCCCTTTTATTAAACGTAGATAAATTATAATATACTTATTTGAGTAAATAGTAATAATAAATTTAAATAAAATTGAATATAAGTTTGTGCAGTGTCAGTGACACAAATAAATAACAAATATAAGTTAAATATCGTAAAGATGATAGAAAAATTGTATATGAAGCAGAATTAATAATGTTTTAAATAACTGAAAGGGTGAATCAAATCACTAAAAAAATCACATAACCAAATCCTAAGTAGCCTAACAACGGTGTTGTAGAAATATCGAAATAAATGACTACAATGGACCTAACAATCTATTTTTATCACTACGCTGTACGGCTGTACAAGTGTCATATAAACTATCGTGAAATGATTCGAACTGAATAAACTTCATACATAAAAATTAAGAACAATAAATCAGAATTACTTTGATACCTATCTACTCAACAAAATGAAATCAAATAAATGTAAATCAATTTATAACAATATACAGAATGAGATCGGCGCTAAACTGATACAAAATTGTGAATCGCTCCTATGATTCGACCAACGATCAACTCTCATGGAAAATAAATTAGAATGACCTCACCGGACCACAATCCAGAGCAACGTATCCCTGCGGTAGAATCACGTCCTTCCCTCCACTAACTCCGTCACTGGATAACCTCCTCAGCGCTCTGTCCAGTATTCTACGTCCACACGTCCAATCGACCAATTTTGACGGTTTAGCTAACGGACGAATATATCGGGTCCGGCCCTGGTTATTTTGTATCAAAATCTTCGTCAGCACGGCGTGCTCATAATGTAGCAGCCGATACTCTCAAAAAGGCTAAACACAGAAATAATACCTTATTATAGCAACTTGGTTTGTGATAAAATATTCAGGAATGGCACTTACGCAGGATTTGCTGCCGTTTGTAGATGTTGAAAAATAAAATTTTAGTTGTAGATCGGCTTAGTGAGTGTCGATGGAAAAATCCGTCTCAACGACGATAAAAATACTCTCCGTATTTAGAATTCAAAATCGTGGAAAAATATATCCGTCTAATAGACGTGCCTGAGATTCCAAATCTTCAAACTTATATCGAGTTTCTTCAAATAATCAACTCAATGGCGATTTCGCACGATACTTTCGATCACTCACTTCTACCATGTGCTCACCGATTTTTCGCTAGCCGAGTCTCCGTGCTTAATTAGCCATTTAATTAACGTTAAAAGTTTGCGCTCAGATTTATTTAAATAAACGGACAAGAGGTGCCATCTCCTGCTATTCATCACAAACCAAATTACCTGCCGATAAGGCATATTTCTATCTTTAGAAATATTTTAAAATTTGAAACCGTAATATTTCCCCCCTTACAAAAAAAAAGGTTACGTTCTCTTCGAGAACTTACCGACTCGTAAACTTAAATTTATAATATTTATTATTCCTAAGCTCCCTCATACTAACTATTAAAAGTCGTAAGACTTGATCCTGCAAATCCTATCTCTACCTTATTACTACAATTCCTAAATTTAAAAAAATCTATTCTACTTAATTTTAAACTATTTTCCCTCTCTACTGTCTTCGTTGGCGACAAAAGCTTTGAGATCTTTAGCATGCCAAGTGCCTTTTGCATTTCCCCGTTCATCTTTTAAAATAAATGTCCACGGAGACAGTTTCTGTGTAATTTGAAACGGCCCTATGTATTTCGGAGCTAATTTCGCATTGAAATATTTGCTCGCGTCGGAGAGTGCATGATTTTTCCGCCATACTATGTCACCAACCTGAAATGATACGTCACGTCGCCGTAAATCATATCTTTGTTTACTTTTGCTAAAAGATTTATCTAGTCTGTTGCGCACGTCTTGGTAAATTTGTTCTAATATTTTAGTTCGCCGATTGCCGTCATCGTTCTTGTCGTCCCTATCGTCATTTTTACGCGTAGCATCGAGTTCATAATATCTGCCCTTAAGAATTTGTTCTCTACTAAAATTTAAAAAGTATGGAGTATAACGTGTTGTTTCGTGCACACTGGTCCTGATCGCACACCCGATTTTATCTATTTCGACGTCCCATTTTCTCTGATTATCTATTATGTAACATGATAACATATTTTTGATGCTCCGGATAGTACGTTCGGCTGGATCTGCTTGAGGATGATAATGTGGCGTGTGTCTAATTTTGACTTCATATTCTTCGCAAAATTGTTTAATTAAATTATTTGAAAAATGTTTACCGTTATCGCAGATTATCGTTTGCGGCACACCGAATAAGAGAAATATTTCATTTTCTAACACCTGTCTCACATTTTTGGCTGACGCTTTACGCAACGGAAATATACGCACAAATTTTGTAAAACAATCCATTACGACTAGCGCGAACATATTACCGTTCATACCTTTAGGCAGAGGGCCCATAAAATCACAACAAATCATTTGCCAGGGTTGAGTTACTCGTGGATGTTGCAGCATTAAACCCTGTTTACCCGACTGAACTGACTTAACTTGCTGACAAATCTTACAATTACGCACATACTTTGCCGTATCGCAACGCATTTTTGGCCAGAAATATCTTTCATGAAGGCGATTAAATGTCTTAAAAGTTCCCGCGTGTCCAGCAGTTGGAAGATCGTGAAATTGTTTAAATAAATCTGCTCGTTGTTCTTTCGGAGGTACGATTTTCCACGGGTTATCGTCATAAATAGCGCCTGATTTTACATATTTATATAACCTTCCGTTTTCAACTTTATAAGCCGGGTATTTTACCGGATCAGCTTGAATTCGCGCAATCATCGTGTTATACCATTTATCTCTCACAAGTGGAGTATCTACTGTTAAACAATCAATCTGTGGAACCGCCCTCGACAAAGTATCGGGAACAACGTGTTCCTTCCCTTTTCTATATAAGATATCGAATTGAAATTGTTGCAAACGTACAGCCCATCTAGCTAACCTGCCTGTTGGATTTTTAACTTTATGTAACCAGACTAAAGAACTGTGATCTGTCACTACTGTGAATTTAACTCCTTCTAAATAAGGCCTTAATTTTTCGACGCTCCATATTACCGCCAAACATTCCCGTTCTGTTGTACTGTAATTTCTTTCATTTCGTGTAAGCGACCGACTAAGAAAACTAATTACTCGCTCCTCTCCATCTATATTTTGCGTCAAAGTAGCTCCAATTCCATAACCACTAGCATCACATTGTACCGTAAACGGTTGTTCAAAGTCTGGACAACTTAACACCGGAGCTGTCGTTAAATAATTTTTCACAGTTCTAAACGTTTCTTCACATTTATCTGACCAAACAAATGGTTGTCCTTTACGTAATAAACGCGTCAGTGGTGCGATCACTGTTGAGAAGTTAGGTAGAAACCGGCGATACCACGATACCATACCGAGAATTCGGCGCAATTCTGTTACATTTGAAGGGCTTGGCATGTCAATGATGGCTTTAATCTTATCAGGATCCACCTGGAGTCCGAATTTATTCACTACATAACCCAGATATTTTAATTCCGGCCGACAATATTGGCATTTATCCTTACTAAGCGTTACCCCCGCTTCTTTGAGTCTGTCAAAAATTTTCTTCAGAATCTCTACATGTTTTTCAAACGTGTCCGTCACTACTACTATGTCATCTAAATAAGCAAAAGCATAAGGCTCTAATTCTGGTCCTATCACCATATCCATTAATTTTTGCCACGTCGCCCCCCCTGAGTGCAGTCCGAATGGCATACGTTTAAACTGATATAATCCTCTGCCGGGAATCGTAAATGCTGTGAACTCGCGACATTCTTTTTTAACAGGGATCTGCCAATATGCAGATTTTACGTCTAAAGTAGATAAATAATGCGCGTTTCTGAATTTATCTAAAATATTATTAATGTAAGGCAACGGATAAGCGAAAGGTTTCGATACTTTATTCAATTTCCTGTAATCAACGCAAAAACGATATGAATTATCTTTCTTTTTTACCAACAGAATTGGCGACGACCATGCACTGTTAGATTTTTCGATTATATCTAGTTCTATCATTTTCTTTACTTCCTCATCTATATGACGTTGCACGTACGGTGATACGGGGTAATACCGTTGTTTAATCGGCGGTGACTCGCAAATAATTTCATGCTCTACCCACGTAGTACATCCTAATTTATCTCCTACTTCGCAAAAATAATTTTCTGTTAATTCATTTAATTCTCGACGCTGTTCTCTAGTTAAATTATCTTCACAACTAATCACGGCGCTATTTTCTTCTAGTGATGCTAATTCACTTGGCGACGCGAAATGCCACTCATTACTCCTTAACTCTGGTACAATTTCCATTATTTTCCAAAAATTAACACCGAATACAATTGCATGCGTTATGTCTGGCACTACTATAATTTTTATTAACTGTTCCCGACCTTTTAATTTTATTGGCACATAGCATGATCCTATGCTCTTCACTATTTCCCCATTACCAACTACACAAGACAATAAATTATCTTTCCTAAGTTTGAATCCTAATGATTCTAATAATTCCCAGCCTTTTTGGCCAACAAAAGTATGACTAGCCCCTGAATCTAATAAACCTAATATCCTATTTCCTAAATTTCATCTCCCTTTGCGTGAGCCATGATGTAATCTAATAAACACTTGACTCTCACCGGATGATTTACTTGTTCGCATTTTGAGAACGTAGACCGGTGCCCTGCCGTTCTCCTTGCGCGTTTCCCGTACTCGAATTTGAACAATTGGGACATCTATTTCTAGTGTATCCTTCTTTTCCGCAACCAAAGCATTTTATTGGTGTTCTAGTCCTACAATTTACTGCTATGTGTCCGATCTTTTGACATTTAAAGCATTTACGGGTTTCTGTTCGGGGTTGTTCAACATGCACGGCGTTGCATCTACTGTGTCGAGGTGTCTGTGCCTCAACATATGCTAGATCAGATTCCATCATTTCCATCACGTGTGGAGGGGGTGTGTAATTGTCAACGAGCGTTTTTCGCAATTCTAACTCTTTACATTTATTTTTCAATTCCGCTATGGTCTTGGCTTTACCTACTTTAATTTGAGCTAAGAAATAAGGTGCAAGATTCCGCGATATTATATTTAATTTAACTTTTTCCGACATTTGTTTTGTCATACGCTCAAACATATGTGTCATAATCGCAAAATACATCCCGATTGATTCATTTGGACCCTGGGTTCTGCGCTTTATTTCCTCGTATAATTTATCATCGTAATCCGCGGGTTGAAATTCATCTTTAAGCATTGACACTAACTCCTCCCAATTGTGAACTATTTTTCTGATTGCTCTATACCACGTTTTCGCGTTACCTTCAAATAAATCGAGTGCCGAATTAAATAGTTGTTGCTTAGTTACGCCCCTAGCTATTCTGGTTTCTTCCACTTCCTCTAAAAATGAACTTAGAGGTTGTGAACTATCGCCGCTAAATTTTAAATTCCATCGATATACTGGAATTGGCGCCGAAAATTTATGTGACCTACCCGAATTATTTTCGACAGTGGCGTACGAATCATCGCTATCTCCCAATTCTGTTTTATCACTTTCAGATCCGCTTTCTAATGCACTAAGGTCACCCAAAAAATTACTCTCATTTTTAGTACTTGCATGCTGGAATGATTTCTTTGTATCTGATATTACAGCTGAGTGATTAATTAGTTCTAACAATATTTTCTTTTTACTAGCTAACAACTTACTATCTGCGCCTGCCGTAACTATCCTATTTATTCTACCAAATGCATATGCTAGCTTGCTTTTAATTTTCTTAGAAGTACTGGACTCCTCGTCTCCGTCAAATTCTTTGCTTAATTCCTCTAATTCTTTATTTGTCGTTTCTAATGCGGTAATGTCTTCATCTATTTTGTACGGGTATTTTGGTCGTTCTATGTTCGTTCCCGCGCGTTCTAATTTTCTTAATTCGCGTAGGGCTGATCTCATCTTATCTACGGTACCTACGTCATCGAAACCTCTAATTTTTAATTCATATTTAAGTTCATCCTGGCTTAATCGATTTATTTCATATGTATTTAATTTACCTTTCTTATCCGCCATGATTTACTACTTGATTAACTCTTCAAAAATAAAGAAATCTATTCGCAAAAATTTTAAAATAACTTTACATACACGCTGCCCCACGTTGGGCGCCAAAATGTTACGTTAATATTCCGTCATAACCAAATTAATTTCTACTAGTATAAAATACTGGGCCGCCAGCTCAGGCTCGAGAAAGGGGTGGTTCAAATTTAAACAAAATGGCGGCTAAATTTATATTTTAAATGGGCGCCACGCTATTTATATTTCCAATAGTTATACTATAAAGTTTACACCTACCTCGCTTGTGAAATTGAATAGCGAAAACCTCAACCTACGAGGGTAGAAATCAAAACTGGACGAAAAATTAAACTCTCGAAAACCATAAATAATTTAGATCAGCCCTTTTATTAAACGTAGATAAATTATAATATACTTATTTGAGTAAATAGTAATAATAAATTTAAATAAAATTGAATATAAGTTTGTGCAGTGTCAGTGACACAAATAAATAACAAATATAAGTTAAATATCGTAAAGATGATAGAAAAATTGTATATGAAGCAGAATTAATAATGTTTTAAATAACTGAAAGGGTGAATCAAATCACTAAAAAAATCACATAACCAAATCCTAAGTAGCCTAACAACGGTGTTGTAGAAATATCGAAATAAATGACTACAATGGACCTAACAATCTATTTTTATCGACTTTTCGAATGCATTCGTAAAGACGCGGCTCCCAGAAAATATTACTTATAAATTCACTACGCTGTACGGCTGTACAAGTGTCATATAAACTATCGTGAAATGATTCGAACTGAATAAACTTCATACATAAAAATTAAGAACAATAAATCAGAATTACTTTGATACCTATCTACTCAACAAAATGAAATCAAATAAATGTAAATCAATTTATAACAATATACAGAATGAGATCGGCGCTAAACTGATACAAAATTGTGAATCGCTCCTATGATTCGACCAACGATCAACTCTCATGGAAAATAAATTAGAATGACCTCACCGGACCACAATCCAGAGCAACGTATCCCTGCGGTAGAATCACGTCCTTCCCTCCACTAACTCCGTCACTGGATAACCTCCTCAGCGCTCTGTCCAGTATTCTACGTCCACACGTCCAATCGACCAATTTTGACGGTTTAGCTAACGGACGAATATATCGGGTCCGGCCCTGGTTATTTTGTATCAAAATCTTCGTCAGCACGGCGTGCTCATAATGTAGCAGCCGATACTCTCAAAAAGGCTAAACACAGAAATAATACCTTATTATAGCAACTTGGTTTGTGATAAAATATTCAGGAATGGCACTTACGCAGGATTTGCTGCCGTTTGTAGATGTTGAAAAATAAAATTTTAGTTGTAGATCGGCTTAGTGAGTGTCGATGGAAAAATCCGTCTCAACGACGATAAAAATACTCTCCGTATTTAGAATTCAAAATCGTGGAAAAATATATCCGTCTAATAGACGTGCCTGAGATTCCAAATCTTCAAACTTATATCGAGTTTCTTCAAATAATCAACTCAATGGCGATTTCGCACGATACTTTCGATCACTCACTTCTACCATGTGCTCACCGATTTTTCGCTAGCCGAGTCTCCGTGCTTAATTAGCCATTTAATTAACGTTAAAAGTTTGCGCTCAGATTTATTTAAATAAACGGACAAGAGGTGCCATCTCCTGCTATTCATCACAAACCAAATTACCTGCCGATAAGGCATATTTCTATCTTTAGAAATATTTTAAAATTTGAAACCGTAATACTTTGATGCGAGTTCGTCCATCGAAGTCAAACCGTCGAGTGACAACGATATCCTGGTGAGTTAATTTTTCTGTTTATATTTCTATCTAAGTCCTTTGGCTTCAGGCACCTGGATTTAGATCTTGTATTTTTCAGTATTTTCTAAGTTCTGTTCTGACGGCTTTTAGCACCAGATTTGAACTCTAGTTTTGCTGAGTATTAGTTTATTTTGTTGTTCTGAGCTTGTTGGCGTAAGCACTGAGCAAAGAACGATAGTTTATTTTGCTGTTCGAAGTTTGTTGGCATTTTTGCACTAGACTACGAACGTTAGTTTATTTTGACAGTGATTTGATTCTGAGTTCTCATCTGTTGGCGTAAGCACTGGGTACAGAACTTTAGTTGATAATTATTCTCCGTTCTTTTTGTTGGCCTCCGGCACCGGATACCGAACGATAGTTTGATTTTGACTCTGTCATTTTTTTCTGCGCTTTATTTTACTGTGTTTTTTTTTTGCTTTTGCTCAGACAGCCAGCGGCAACACTGCGGCCATCTGAGTGAGAAAAGTGCTCTGAACTTCAGGGACCTATTTCGCAACGTTTCATATTTTGTGTACTTTATTGTTTTATTATTAATAAAACTGTGTTTAAACATTGCGACCGTTATTTCACAAACCACGAACCTGACCCGTCTCCAAACGAGCTATCCAGCCCCCACCCCTGTTGTGCTCTATTTTCAAGGAGGGAACAGAAGTGACGTGGTGCTCTCTCCTAGGCAGCATCCCGTCATCACATGTTTTAATTTAGTAACAGTTTTCTGTACAGAAGTACTAAGTTTTAATACAAATACGACCAGAAGATGGCACTTCATATTTTGAAAATCATCGGTCGCCGAAGACCGGTGCCGCATATAAAGAAAGTTAGCCATCGGTCTCCGGGGACCGATACCGCACTGGACTAAAGACAGCATTTCTAACTTCCGTAGTCAACGTGATATATATATATATATATATATATATATATATATATATATATATATATATATATATATATATATATATATATATATATATATATATATATATATTCTTTTTCAGCGTGTTTCGATTTGACTGCTTCCATGAACTGTTTTTTTTGTGTAATTGTCTTCTGCTATGTCACTTTTTTTATTACACATACTTGGCACTTTCACTAATAAACGCGAATGGTAACTTGCATTGTCCATAACTATCGCACTATTAGGAGGCAAATTAGAAAGCAGTTTGTTTTTGAACCATTGCTCAAATATTTTCGCCGACATGTTGTCATGGTAATTCAAGCAAGAATCTTTAATATTAAGTGCAGATAGCAACAATCCGTCGTTCACCCACCCTTGGTCACTGCCCGCGTGAAGTATAATTATTCTTTTGCCCCGTGAAACTGGTACATCCAAGACACAATGTTTACTTCCATCTGTCCAACTTTTCTTCACGACGTCATGGGAATAATACCAAGTTTCGTCGAGATAAATTATTGAACGATTTTCTACTCGGTATTGATGAATAGTTTTTTATTATTTTTATCTCCACTTGCAAATTCTTCTGGGCTCCATGATGACTTGTTGTCTGTTTATAGTTTGGAATCGAAATCCAATTTTTTTGACCAGTCTGTACAATGTCGTACGAGAACAAGTTATGCCACAATTATCATCAAGTAGTCTTTGATGAAGCATTGTCACAGACGGTATATTTTTCGGCTTCAAAGTCGCTAACTATTAACGGAATCACGTCTTCGTCTTCTTGGGGTAATACCATTCTGTACAATTCGCCGTACAGTATGATAAATTATTTTTGTTAACTCAGCCGTTTTCTGAATTGCTTTTTTCTCAATTTTCACTGAATTATAAACATTTAAAATAATTTGTTTTTACTCCATAGATAAATGAATTTGTACACGTTTTGTTGGTGTACTCGTAACTGGTGTAATATCAACGTCCGTATAGTTAGCACCCCCACTTCAGAAAAATAAAAAAATTAAAAAGCCATAATTTTGTGCTAATTATGTGCTAATTTTGTACTAACATTAAAATTTTTGTGCTAAATCCGAAACCGCGAAAACAGAAGTCGCTCTATTGGAGGTGCTAACTATACGTATAGTTGGCACCGCCCTACACTAAATTATCACAAAATGAAAAAAAATGTTAGCCTATAATTATGTGCTAATTTTGTACTAACATAAAAATTTTTGTGCTAAATCCGAAACCCCTAAAACGGTAGTCGCTCTAATATGGAGGTGCTAACTAATAAGTAAGTAGTTAGCACCGTCTTACACTAGATAATCACAACATGAATAAATTATTAGCCTATAATTTTGTGAAAATTTTGTACTAACATTAAAAATTTTGTGATAAATCCGAAACAGCTAAAAGGGTATAGTCGCTCTATGAAGGTGCTAACTATACGTATAGTTGGCACCGTCCTACACTAAATTATCACAACATGAAAAAATTATTTGTCTATAATTTCGTGTAATTATATGCAAATTTTGTACTTACATTTAAAATTTTGTGCTATTCGCGTTTTAGGAACAATAACATACATTTTTGTTTTTAGGATACTACATTTAGGTGCTTATTATCAGTTTACTAAACGAAATTCCTACCTTTTCACATTTCTACTATTTTAAATTAGATTTGATTAAAGGTTATAAAATAGAGCACAATTTTTATTTTTACTTCTTCCCTCATATTTTATAAGAGAGGTATTGTGACGCGTTTTTGGTGGATAAGCACGTTTTAGGGTCCCTAGATTAAGAATTTATCATTTTCGAAATGTGTGTGTGTGTGTGTTACAATTTTTTCGGGAACGATAATTCAAAAAATATCAAACATTAAAATTGAAAATTTTATATTTAGGTTTTAATACGGATCTTAATAACCCAATATAATTAGATAGATTCGATAGATAATTAATTAAATAGAATTTTTTTATTTTAAATGAAAGATTATGTGATTATTATCTACAATTAGTATTTTATAGATTTTTATGTATCTAGTAGGTACTTATCTTTTAATGTATATACTTATAATTTAGTATTTCGGTATGTTGTAGTCCATGATCGTTTAATAATTTTTGTTACTACGTAAAATTTGAATAATTATGACATGACAGTTACAATAATAAAATATGGTTTATATCTTCTTCTGCAGTTTAAATAAAATGACTACAACATATTTGTGAGTTGTAGTATTACCTACTGTAACTACGCGCGGCCATGGGTGGAGCTTGCCTAGAGCACGTGTCGGAGCGTTCTACGGTTTTTGCGGTCATGTATGATTTCAGATGGCTTCTTCCAGCTTACAGAACCCCAGGAGTCCTTCTATGACGACTATGGCAACAACAACGGACAACGACAACGGGCTACGGATCATGACAGGAGCAGATGAGAAGTAGAAGAAGGAGCAATTAGACTCAGGTAAGGTGAGTAATTCTAATGTCCCTCTTACTTTCACAGAAGGGGAGGGGGAAACCCCGGCAGTGGTTAGGGATGAAGCTCTTCAGATTAAGAAGGAACCTGCTAACCCCTTCATCAGCAAAAGGGGTCTTGTGCGCACACCTCCTAGACCAAGGGCACAGTCAACCCCAAACATGCACGATGTTGAAATCGCTGATTTGACGGAAATGACCCAGAGGAAGAGGAAGGAGGTAACGTCACCGGGAGGAACAGACGGCGTGACAAAGAGACAAGCGACTGGGGGGACACGGCTGGTAGCGAACCCTAGTTTCATTGCCTCAATGGAGACGTCGGTACCCGGAGCTCTATCTGCGACACCATCCCCAGTACCGGTGATTGTGCCAGCGCTGATACCAGCACAAAAGGCAGACAGAGAGGATTTGGAATGGAAACGCTTGTCGAAACAAGGCGAACAACTTCAGAACCAAATCGTGGCATATCCTAACACGGCTCGTGACATTAAAAGCATAGCTAAGAGCCTAGCATGGCAAATAAGAACCGTGAGCCAAATAAGGATAAATAGGTCCGAGAAGACCACCGTGGAGACGCAGCGAACAACGACGAGGACAAGGGGGTACAAACCGAAGGGGGTAAGAAAGTGGAAGATTTACCAGCTCTGGGCGAAGATGAGCCGCCTGCTCGTTCTAAGGCTGAAAGACCACGCATAGTATCCGAAAACGCGTGGTCTAGGCTGGCAGGAGAGATTGCAGAAGGGGCCACACAGGCAGAGCAGATGGAGCGGACGTTAGCGAGCGCTACGAACGTAGGGGATGACGTAAAGCAGGGAGTCCTACGCATCATCTCGCAGCTCCATGGAATACTAGAACGGGCTAACGAAATAGACGAGGAGTACTACGGTCGTGAAAAGCCTTGCACGACAGAGGCAATGACCCAGGCAGGGGTGGCTCCTGCAGTCTCAAGACCAAAGCCTAGCGCGGAGGAAATACGGCGGGACATGAATCCAGGCCTAGATGAAGAGTCCCTCAAAAGTCACCTGAACAGGTATTGGTCTGAGGAGACATTTAGCCGAGTAGTGGAGGGGCCGGTCTCCCCTACTCCCCCCACAGCTGTTTACGGGTCTTGGGACACGGAGTTCCATAAAGATTATGTGGAAGCAGACCCTGGGAAGATTATCCATCAAAGGCAGGTCGTGGAGGTCCCGACGAAAGATGGTGTAAGATCGACTACATCCCACACCATGTACCTGGTGCTCTACGAGAGTGGACAGAGCACATCAGTGGAGACCATGGTGGCAAGTGCCAAATGCCTAAAAGAAAAGTTTAGGCAGAATAACATCACGACCGCATCCATTACGCGACCCAGCACCGAGGATGGACACCTGAAGTGGGCTACATGGCGGAAGGTGTTGGAGAACACCTTCTCGGACACGACCGTTACGCTAGTAGCCCCCAGTACCCGAAAAAGCAAAAAGAAGAGGATGGGTAGAGTCCAGGTACCACTACCCACTAACAAGGAGGGGAACGATTGGGCTGCAGTGGCAGCTAAACCCCCAAAGCAGTCCCAAACGGTAGCGGCTCAATTGCCAAACCCCCTGCTCACCGTAAGGAACGTAGGCGGGGGGGGGGGCGAAACGGGGAAAAGCGGCAGAAACGTCAGCGGTTGTCGTAAGAGGAAGCCAATCCTATCCCGAGATTGCTAAGGCGGTCAGAGCCAGTCTTGGTGAGGAAGTCGCTGGGGAAATACTCTCGGTCAGGAAGACGAGGGAGGGAGATAATCTTCTTCTGACCGTTCGGGGCAAGAAGGAGGCGGATCGGCTAAGCCTGGCCCTGCAAGGATGCCTCCCCGTTACCCTCAAGGCAGCCTCGCTTAACAGATCCACCACGGTTCAGTTGAGGGACCTAGAAGATATAGTTACGCCAGAGGAAGTAACTGAGGCTGTCCAGAAAGTGTTAAAAAATGCCACCCAGTCTGACGTTCAGGTGAAAGCCATCAGGACAGCCTACGCTGGAACAAAGACCGCTACAATAAGCCTGTCACCGGCGGCGGCGATGGAGCTAGTAAAGATGGGTAAGATCCGGGTAGGCTGGGTGTGGAGCCGAGTACGGGTGTGGACAGCTCCACACTCTCGCTGTTTCAGGTGCCTAGAGGAAGGGCACACAGCCGCGTCATGCCGGGGGGTTGACAGGAGCCAATCCTGCTACAAGTGTGGCAAGGACGGCCACAAAGCGGCAGCATGTCAGAACCCGGCGTCCTGTTTAATATGTGGCAAAGCAGGGCACAGCGCACTGGACAAGGGCTGCAACACGGAGGAGGCGAGAGAGGAGGCACAGAAACCAGCGCGTTCAACGTGAGGAATTCTGAAACAGGCGCAGGCCTCATGATTTTGCAGGCCAACGTAGACAGGAGCAGACGGGCCCATGATCTGCTGTTTGCATCCGCTGCACAGAAAGGTGCAGAACTCCTGCTGGTTAGCGAACCGAACCCAGCATCATGCAAAGGGTGGTTCGTTGACAGCAGGGGGGACGCAGCCATCAGGGTCTGCTCAGGAAGGTGGAAAGCCTCAAGAACGGGCAAAGGCGAAGGGTTTGTTTGGGTGAATCTAGGCAAATGGAGTTTCGTCAGCTGCTACTTCTCCCCGAACAGGCCAATACCTGAGTACGAAACTTTCCTGGGCAACCTTGGTACATGCGTTGCAACACTGGGACAGTACGTCATTGTTGGGGGTTACTTCAATGCAAAAGCGCCAGACTGGGGAGAAACCCGCACTGACAGCAGAGGAAACTGTCTCTTAGATTGGGCATCAAGCCACGATCTGGTGGTTCTTAACACCGGCACCACACCAACCTTCAGCCGAGGAGAGTCGAGCTCCATTATAGACATTACGTGGGCCACCCCGTCCATGGTGCCCTTAGTAAGAGGGTGGCAGGTGATGGACGAAGAGTCGCTGAGCCCTCAGAAGTACATCGGAATGATGGTGACGGGCACAACGTCAGGATGCAAAAAAACTTGCAGCAAAGGTTGGTCCACGAATACGCTGAAAATGGATGTATTGGAGAAGACTCTATTTTCCCAAATGGCCCAAAAGGCGCACCCTATGTCGTCGGAAGCAATCGACGAAACTTTAGAGGCGGTATGCAACGCCTCCATGAAAAAGAGGGGATGCAATAAGCGCAGGCAGGTATACTGGTGGAGCGAAGAGATCGCAGAAAAAAGAAAGGCATCACTTTCTGCCAGAAGGAGATACCAGAGGGTACGGAGAAGATCAGGGGTAGACGGCCAGGAAGAAAGGGAGGTGGCCAGAGCGGCACGCAAAGAACTACGCTTAGCTATAACCCGATCACAGAAGAGTTGTTGGACAAATCTGTGCCGGGAGATAGACGAAGACCCGTGGGGGAACGGTTATAAGATAGCAGTAAAGAGATGCGGCGAGAGAACCCCAACTCTGATGATGCCGAGGGAACAGCTACGTAGAGTGGTTGAGACGCTGTTTCCCTCCCACAGAGAGGCGAACTGGATCAGTTCTACCATAACGCCAGAGGAAATCCCACTCTTTACTGCTGAAGAGCTAAGAAAGGCGGCCGGCAGACTCAACAGCGGTAAAGCCCCCGGCCTGGATGGAGTTCCGGTAGTAGTGGTCAAGGAAGCAGTCAAGTTCATTCCAAACGAGTTGCTGGACGCCCTGAATGAGCTACTCAAAAATGGCTACTTCCCTACCCAATGGAAGACCGCGAGATTGGTGCTCCTGAGGAAGGGAGAAAAGCCTCCGGAAGAACCCTCGTCTTACAGACCCCTGTGTCTGCTAGGAGCCACTAGCAAGCTGCTGGAGCAACTGCTACTTGACAGGCTAAAAGCGGAGATAGACAGCACAGGGGGCCTGTCAGATAAACAATACGGGTTCCGGGAAGGTAGAAGCACTGTGGGGGCAATTAATGAGGTCGTCTGGATAGCAGAGGAAGCCAGACAAGGCACACACAGGACGAGAAGACTGTGTGCCTTGGTAACATTAGACGTCAAGAATGCCTTCAACTCTGCTAAATGGAGACTCATAATCAGGGAACTCCGCAACAGAGGTATCGCTGGCTATCTCCTTCGAATGATCACCAGCTACCTGCACGACCGCTGGATCATGACAGAGGATGAGGAAGGAGTAGAGAAAGTCCGAATGACCTGTGGGGTCCCTCAAGGATCATGCTTGGGCCCTACGTTATGGAACGTGTTCTATGACGGGGTCCTGCGACTTCCTCTTCCGAACGGAGCGACGCTGATAGGCTTCGCGGACGACATAGGGTTGGTCGTGGTCGCTAAGGAAGTAGGAGAGCTCATGTCGATAGCGGAGGCCTCTACCCAGCTAATCAGCGATTGGATGGATGAAATGGGTCTAGAAATAGCTCCGCAGAAGACGGAGGCGATCCTTTTCTCGGGTAGGAGGAAAGTGGAGCCAGTGGTGTTCGAGATCCTTGGCCAGAGTGTCACCCCGGTGAGGAAGGTGAAATACCTTGGGGTAACGTTGGACAAGGGTCTTACGCTCCTGCCACACGTACAGGAAGTAGCCACTAGAGCGGCTAAGGCAACGGCGACCATCAACAGGGTGATGCCTAATATTGGAGGGCCGAGACCAAGCAGGAGAAGGCTACTAGGGAGCGTGGCGCACTCGATAATGCTATACGCAGCCCCAGTATGGCACAAAGCCATGCGAGTGCAACGTACGAGACAGGTACTAGCGACCGTAGAACGACGCACTGCGCTAAGGGTCTCTTGCGCATACAGAACGGTCTCGGCAGAGGCAGCTCTGGTTATTGCCGGCATTGTCCCGGTCGACCTCCAGGCAAACGAGAGGGCCAGGGTGTACCAGCTAAGCAAGGCCGAGAGAACCCCAACAGCTAGGCAGGCTGAGAGGGTTGGAACGCTGGAGGAGTGGCAGAAGAGATGGCAGGAAAGTGAAAAAGGAGCCTGGACTAGGAGGCTAATTCCAAACCTAGACCCCTGGCTCACAAGGGAACACGGTGAAACTAGCTTTCACCTCACCCAGCTCCTGTCAGGCCACGGATGTTTTGGCAGCTACCTGAACAAAATCGGAAAAGCCTCGTCAAATCTGTGCCCAGCGTGTGATACTGAAGACACGCCAGAACATACTCTGTTCTCATGCACGAGGTGGATAAACGAGAGAAACCAGCTTTTCCGAGAAGTTGGACACCAACTGACCCCAGAAAACCTGGTCGAAACCATGCTTTAGTCAGAGCATAATTGGAAAAATGTCACAATTGCTGTATCAACTATCATCTCAACGAAGGAGAAGATAGAGAGAGATCAGCAATTGTAAGAGGTAGGCGGAGACGCGCCCATTGAAGCCGATATTCCGAAGTAATGCGAAAGCAGTTCCAGGATATCGGTAGTTCAAGGGGGGAGGGGTTTTAGTCAGTAGAAATCTGACAGTACCACGTCGCGAACGACGTGGTCTCTATTGAAGATTTCCCCTTCCATAAAAAAAAAAAACAAAAACAGGAAGACCAGCAAAAGTGAAACCAGCTAAAGATACAACTAAATCAATTCTGTTCATGACAGGAATGGATAGCATTACCACTAGGGACGAAATAAAATCCGAAATACTTAAAATATGGCCGGAACAAGAAACAAATAACATAGAAATAGGAGAAATCCGGGAAACGTTCGAAGGCAAAAAGACTGCAACACTGAAAGTGCCAAAAGAGATAGCACAAGAACTAATGGAAAAAGGTACTATACGCATCGCGCTAAATGAATGCCATATCAGAAATAGAATTAAAATAACTCGATGTCACAAGTGCCTAGACATAGGGCATAAAGAAACTGCCTGCAATGGTCCAGACAGAAGAAAAATGTGCAGCGTCTGTGGAGAAACAAAGCACGGAGACAGCCCATGCACTAAACAAGCAATATGCTTCTCCTGTGAAAATGACAACGCACACAGAACAGGCACCATGGAATGCCCAAAATTCAGAAAGCAGGTCCGCGAAAAAAGGAAAAAGGTAAAAAATGGACGGAGGCCGTCAATCACATCAAACATAAACAATGCTTGACATCAAAATCCTGCAAGCCAACCTGAATCGGAGTAGAAATGCCCATAACAAAACAGAACTAGCTATTAAAGAAAAAAAACATAGACATAATACTTGCATCAGAGCCAAACGTAAACGTAGTAAGAAATCAGAGCGGCTGGATATTCAATCCAGACAAAACAAATTGCAATACAGGCATCAGGATAACAAAAAACTCTAGAGTCTCCATAAACGACTATCATTCATCCAAACACATAACATGGATAGAAACATGCAATATAAGGCTTATATCCTGTTATATAAGTCCAAACTGCAGCTTAGATATATACGAGGACTTTCTCCAAGAACTAGAAACCATAATAGGCACAAGCAAACATCCAGTACTCCTCACCGGGGACTTCAACGCTAAGCACAGCGACTGGGGATCCCCGAAAACAGACAGAAGAGGAACAAGACTGGCGGAAGTTCTCTTCAGAAACGACCTATGTGTCTGCAATGAGGGGCAAACCCCCACATTCAGTAACGCCAACGCTACCTCTGAACAAATCACAAATAAAATAAAGAACTGGAGAGTGGATGAGGAACAAGAACACTTCAGCCCGCACAGACACATTCTATTCGAATTAACAGCCGCAAAGCAAGCAAGCAAACACAACTCGGTTAACAAATGGAACATCAAAACTTTAAACGTCGAAGAAGGACGAGACTCGTTGGCAAGCATTATCCCGGCAGAAATCACGCATACACTCATGGAACAACTACACACCACAAGCACCAAAACAATGAAAAAAGTAAATACGAATTCGAGTCGACCCCAGATATACTGGTGGACAAAAACAATTGCAGATCTAAGACGGACTTGCAACCAGTACAGAAGAAAATACCAAAGAATCCGAAATAGGAATCCTGATCCGCTAATAGTAGAAAATGCCAAACATAAATATAAAGAAGCCAAGAATAAACTCAGTATAGAAATACTCAATAAAAAGAAGTTAAAATGGCGCGAACTTATAGAAACAGTGGAAGAAGACGTTTGGGGAAAACCCTACCAAATCATAGCCAAAAGAACAAAAACATCAGTCCACATAAAACCAAAACCGGAGATAGTAGACAAGGTGATGGAAACCTTGTTCCCAGTGCGGCAGAAAGTAGGGTGGTCAAATATACCTCAAGACAACCCACCTGCATTAACAGAAAAAGAGGTCAAGGATGCTGCCCATAGAATGAAAAATAGGAAAGCTCCAGGTCCAGATGGGATACCAGCAGAAATATTAAAGCTAATTGCGACAGAAGCACCTGAAATCCTACGTAAGCCTTTAGACAACACAATAATGAAAGGAACCTTCCCGGACAACTGGAAAAATGCAACGGTTATTTTACTACCAAAGCCGGGTAAGAAGTATAGGACCGACCCAGCGGCTTACCGACCAATTTGTCTTCTAGATACAATGGGGAAACTGCTGGAACAAATAATAGCTTAAAGAATAAATAAGCATCTTGAAGAAGAAAACCCTTTATCACCGAACCAATTCGGTTTCAGGAGGGGCAGATCGACGATGGATGCAATGGAACTTATTAAAAACAAAGCGCAAAAGGAAATTGAAAAGAAGGGTAGGACAAGGGGAATCTGTGCCCTAGCCACAATAGACATACGAAACGCATTCAATACAGTTCCATGGGACCGCATAAGGAAGGAAATGATCAAAAGAAACATTCCAAATTACCTGCTAAACCTAGTAGGGTCGTACCTCCAAAATAGAAAGCTGCTCTACGAAGGGAAGTCGTATAACATGACATGTGGGGTTCCACAGGGCTCGGTCCTGGGTCCCCTCTTATGGAATATATTCTATGATGGAGTGCTGAGAATTGCTACAAATCCAAACACTACTCTCATAGCTTTCGCAGATGACCTGGCCATAGTGGCCACTGCAAAAGACGAAGGCAGACTTATGAACCAGGTCAACAGGGCACTAGCAGCAGTGGAAACTTGGACACATGAAAACGGGCTAAAAATAGCGCCCGAGAAAACAGAAGCAGTCCTACTCATCGGGAGAAAGAAAACAGGCAATATTCATTTTAAAATAGAAGAGACCATAATTGAACCCAAAGAAGCGGTAAAATATCTAGGTGTTCTATTTGATAGAGGTCTGACCTTCCTGCCACATGTCAGGGCCACTACAGCAAAAGCAACAAAGACCGTCACAGCACTCCGCCGACTCTATCCGCGGATAAAAGGACCCTCTGAAGCAAAAAGGAAATTGCTGGCCTCAGTAGCACAATCCATAGTACTGTACGCAGCACCGGTTTGGGCAACGGCTATGAAATATAAATACTGTGGAAGACTACTCGAAAGTCTAAATAGGAAACTAGGCCTAGGAATTTCAAGAGCATACAGAACAGTTTCGACTGAGGTTGCCCAAGTGCTAGCCAGACTTACCCCAATGAACATACTCATCGAAGAAAGAATACTAGGATTGGGGAAGAAGAAAGAAGCAAAAGCAGAATTAATACAGCTAAGGATAGAGAAATGGCAGTCAGCCTATGGACGCATAGGCTAATGCCGGATATTACCAAATGGCTGAAAAAGGAACATGGTGAAATGAACTTCCACCTCGCGCAGTTCATGAGCAATCATGGATGCTTCCAACAATACCTCCATAGAATAGGCAAAGCGGAAACTCCTACATGCCTTTTCTGCGGAGCAAACTCAGATACGGCAGAACACAGCATATACATATGCGAGAAGTGGAGAGAGGTACTCAGATACACGGAACAGCACAAATCAGAGCAGAAGAGACAATCACCTACATGCTGTCTAGCGAGGAAAGTTGGACCAAAGTATCAGGAATGATAGTAGACATTATCAAGACAAAAGAAGAAGAAGAAGAAGAAAGAAGAAGGAACAGACATGGAGAAGAAGAGCAATAAATAAGATACAGAAAACAAAGACAACTGACGAGTGGCGAAGTAATGCAAAACTGCGGTTCCACACTCGTCGGGGCTAGGGGACGGGAGAGTTTAGTGGGTTAGAGTCCCACACTACTTTGACCCTTCGGGGGATATGCGCTGCCTAGGCATCATATCAAGTGTGCATGAGCATTCTCTCCTACCCAAAAAAAAAGTATTACCTACCTATAATATTAATATATTTGTAAAAGTAAAAAGAATAGAGTTCTGGTGAGAGGTCTTGTACTGGCCACATCAGATTTTTTATTATTATTTTGTAATTGTGGACGCTTGTTTTTACTTTTCAAAAGAACTTGAACCCAGGAATACTTTTTTGCAAATTATTATATTAACGGCTTATGTTTTGGTTTGGGTTACATATAATACAAAATATACAGTATTTGCAATTTTTTCTATAACTTTGGCAAGAAAATAGTTACAAAAACTTAACAGCAGTAAAAATGAATGAATTTGAAATTTATTTAAGTTATATTGTTTGTACAGTGTGTGTACAGTCCGTTATGTTAATCTTACTTTCAACGATAATTTTAATACACTGTTCCTATTACCTACTTACCTTGACGTTATTGTACCTGCTCTTCCAAAAGAATACAAAATCTGGGAATTTAAGTAATTTAAGAACAGTGACTAATTCTTTTGACTAGCGCTCTCCTCAAATATTCCGAAGATTTAATTCACTCCAAATCATTTCTGTGTTTTATTTTGAGCACATAGGTACATGCTCCACTAATCATTGTATTTTGCATCTTTTGCTTTGGATAATAAGAGACAAAGTTTTCTGAAGATTTTCTTCAATAAAAGGGTAAGTCGATTACAATTACCAAAATTATACACTACATGAGAGACAGGCACATTGGTACAGTTCGGAAACTTATTATGTATTATTATGATTTGAGGATTATTTCAGATACGTACGTTTAAAAGCTTTCTTTATTCACCTTTTAAAAATAATTGAAGTATGTATAGGTACTGATATTAAATTTTTTATAGTTTTCAGACAGAGTCACAATCGTTGTCATTTATGACCTATAAACAAATTTAAGATCTATTTATAAGCAATTAAAATGTACACGAGTAAGTGCGGGCTCGGTATGAAGCTGATGCCGGCGAGCGTGGCACCTTCTCCCGACAAACGTAACACTGTAAGACGGACTATCGACTAATGTACATAACAATCTGAATTTGGTCACTATTATTAACAAAATTTTATGCAAACTAGTTGACTTTCTATAAAATATGTTTACGTAGTAAAAATTTATTTTAAATGTTTATTTAAATGAATCTGAAGTAATTACAGGTTTTTGATTAAAGTAGGTATTAAGGTTGCGTACGAATGAATATATTGAAGATATCTCCAAAAATAAACAATTTTAACAGCAGTGTTCTATAAAACGGCTTTACAAAATAATGTAATATTTTTTTGTCAAAAATTTAATTTAATTTATATTAGGGCATGAATATAAGATCAAGTCGCAAATTAATAATAAAAGAAAAGTTAGTTTAAATCAAACCACTTTTTTTTTTCTTATAATACAAAAGTGTTTTTCTGAGTAATTATGAACTTTTTAGTACTAAGAAATATGTCATGCCCTAGTTTATATTGTAACTTGGCAGAATAAATTTTAACCTCCCGCCTTATATTCTATAAGGGGAGGTATTGTGACGGGTCGAGTGTGAATTTTTAGTGGATAAGCACGTTTTAGGATCCATAGAATACGAATAAAGTATTTTCGAGATTTTCTGTGTCTGTGTGTATGTGCGTTAAGTCGTATGTGACATATTTTTTCGGGCTCTATAACTCAAAATGTTACAAACATTTAACAACCAAATTTTTATATTTAACGTTATAATACAAATCTTAGGAACCCAGTTATTTGTAAATTTTTCTGTGTATGGTACTATTTAGGAATTAAATTATTGTTTATAATTTAGACATTTAGAGTGTCAAACAGTGACAGTGACAATCGTTAATATCTTCTTCTGCAGTTTACATAAAAAGACTAAAATATGTTTGTGAATACCTATAGGCGATCTCGATTAAGATCGCAGCGCTATAGTGGTGACTTCAGATAGACATACGTACGAAACTTTGTAATACGAACACTGTGACAGACTGTGGTATTTGACTAATTTTCTGTATTTTTTAAATATTTCGATAATATTGATAACTATAACTAATTTAAAAATTGTCTCATTATAATTCATAGAATAAATTAATAGAATTTGGTGTAGGACCGTGCTAACTATACGTATAGTTAGCACCTCCATTGGAGCGACTACCGTTTTAGCGGTTTCGGATTTAGCACAAATTTTTTTATGGTAGTACAAAAATAGCACATAATTAGCACATAATTATAGGCTAACAATTTTTTTCATTTTGTGATAATTTAGTGTAGGGCGGTGCCAACTATACGTATAGTTAGCACCTCCAACAGAGCGACTTCTGTTTTCGCGGTTTCGGATTTAGCACAAAAATTGTAATGTTAGTACAAAATTAGCACAAAATTATGGCATTTTTATTTTTTTATTTTTCTGAAGTGGGGGTGCTAACTATACGGACGTCCTGCTTCCGTCTCCCGCCAGGCCTATCCTGACACCTCATTGGTCATTGCCAGTGTCCATCCGACCAACAGTCACTCTCGTTACACCTTTCTCCTTTTATTGATAAAGAGTAACATAAAGAAATACAAATTATTTTCACACATAAATCTTAAACTATTTAAACACTAACTGATTATCTATTGATTTTGTAGTTCACCCAATTTGTCTTTAAACATAATCTTTCTTCCATTCCGGAGGTTTCCTCTCCCTAACCGGCCTCTGTGTATTAATCACATTTTCATCCCCTAATACAGGAGCTAATCTGTCATCGTTATCAACAATAATGTTATCATTCTCCATTGCAACATCATTATTGGCAACCTCTTCGACATTTTGATTAACTACTGGCGGTACATCGACATCATCATTTATTCTCTCCGGAACCCAGGGTGTTGGATTGTAGATTTGGACTCGTTAACTCTAAGTGGGGCATGTATAAGTTGCCAACGATTTCTTCGAAAGATTTTGTCCCCTACTTTTACTAAATATGAATTTGGATGATCACTAAATCTCACTATTTCACCGTACTTACGCAAATCCACAATCCATACCCTGTCCTTTATGATCAATTCGGGCAAAGTTCTTGTACGATGCCTTTTATTATAATTTCTAATCTGTTTATTTTTTATAATATTCTCATTTGATTGTACTTCCTCATTTTTTTAAAGTATCTAACTTGCTGGAGAGAATAGGCACCGTAGACAGAACTTTTCGCGAAAACATCATTTCCGCAGGACTGAACCCGTTAACATGGTTAACATCCTTACATTTTTTAAAAATACCTTTAGCTATTTTTACCGCAATTTCGACTTGACCATTACTTTGCGCATAATAAGGTGAACTTGATATATGGCGAAATCCGTACTTACTTGCGAATTTGTCAAATTCTGTTCAGAACTGTGGCCTATTATCGCTATAGAAGAAACTCCTCCTCACTATTTCAGGGATTCCGAATCGGGCAAAAGTTTCTTGGCATATGCGTTTCATTGGTCATTTGTTTCAAAGGAAAAATTTCGAAAAAACTAGAATAATAATCAGTAATAATCAAGAACCATGAGTCTTTTTTAAAAAGATCTAAACCAATTTTCTGCCATGGTCTGTTTGGGAATTCCTCAAAGATAAAGTTTTCTTTGTGATTAATTCTGGATTCGATACATTCAGGACAGAACTTAATCAAATTCTTTATCTGTACACTTAATCCGTTCCACCACACAGCTTGCTAAGCCCTCAAGCGGCAATTGTTCACCCCTAAATGTCCTTCATGTAATTTTGTTAAAACAATTTCTTGCAATGAATTCGGTATAATTAAACGAGTATTATATAATAGCAAATCCTCGGCAAAAGAAATGTTTTCCTTAAAATAGAAATACGGACGTAATTCATTCGGTATCTTGTTTAAATTTGGCCAGCCGTTTAAACAATATACCTTTCATTTTGAACAGATCGCGTCTTTCTCTTGTTCTATACAAATATTAACATACAATCAGTTGTAGGAATGTTATTGATAATAAAATTTACATAACAAGACGTTTCCATATCAAACTCATTATTTGCCTCGTGACTAGGAATTGTGTTACGTGATAAAACATCTGCCACTACAACTTGTTTCCCTGGTATATAACTTACATTATAAATAAATCGCATAAGCCTAAGCCTTATTCCTTGCAATCTTGGAGTCAAATCATCTAATGGTTTTGTTTATAATACTTGAAGTAGTTGCTTATGATCAGTTTCTAAAACGATATTAATTCCCGTTATGTAATCTTTAAATTTGTCCGCTGAGATTGCTAAGCTGAGAGCTTCCTTTTCTATTTGACTGTATTTTTGTTGACAATGACTTAAAGTTGTTGAAACATAAGCCACCACTTCTCTATCCCCTGTTGTATTTTCTTGCATTAGCACGCCTCCAATTCCATAGCTTGAAGCATCCGCTTTAATGATAACTAAAGCCTTTTTTACAAAAAAAGCCTTTGTCAAAATTTTCCGATTTTCAGTAATCAAATAAAACTCAATGAGTAAATTTTAACAACAGAAAATAGCAAAGTGTTGTATTATTTTGAAACTATGTACAAAACAGATACTTGTCAATAAAAGAATTACTTAATAATACTTTTTGTTTTCTGAAAATTGAATAAAAAATATCTGACATGGATTGTTTTTGTGGAAAAAAAGAATATTATATAGAAGAAAATTAATATTTATTGAAAACAACAAAGTATTACAAAAACAAAAGTACTTCTTTAGTTACAAAAACAAGTATATTAATATAAAAGCTTCAATTTTCACATCCACTACTGTTATAATAATAATAATAATAATAATAAGCTTTATTACTTAACAGGCAAGGAGCCCAAAACAAGTAAATGTACAGAAAATACATATTATAGAAACAATATTGTTACAAAGTATTGTTATACCTTTGAAGAAAGATATCAAAATTATGGCATAAAAGATTGTAATTTGAACACATAACAGATATTGGTGATTTACAAAGTATATTGGTACGATGCAACTGTAGATAAAAGGTGGCGTTTGAACGAGATTCAGATCTAGGAACGTGAAAAGGAAGTTTAGACAATAAATATGGTGAATCGATCTTGTTCCAAATTATATTACTTAGTGTTGTTAGCGCAATATTGATATGTCTGTCTTCAATTGAATTTAATTTGAACTGATTCAGAAGAATACGCTGTTCCATACCTTGTTCAGGATAGCTAGAGAATTCCTTAAACCAAAGAAATTTAAGGAATCTACGTTGCACGTTTTCAATATTATTTCTATATGTTGCGTAATTTGGGTACCAAATCAAAATGGCGTATTCAATTTTTGACCTAACGTATGCAAAATATAACATATATATATATATATATATATATATATATATATATATATATATATATATATATATATATATATATATATATATATATATATATATATATATATATATATATATATATATATATATATATATATATATATAGGCTGGAGGTCAGTGAACTGCCTGCATTGACGGACAATGAATCCAAGCAATTTATTGCAAGACTGAATAAGCTCCGTGATATGGGGAGAGAATGTTAATAGTGGATCAAAAGTCACTCCTAGATCTTTTATCAAATCGCATCTGGATAAAATGTCCGACTCAATGCAATAATCAAAAACAATATGATTTTTTTTACGAGTATATGTCATTACGAAGCATTTACTTATATTGAGATACAGTTTATTCTCTATGCACCACGATTGCAAGCTGTCAAGATTATTCTGAATAACCTGACAATCAGTAAGATCATTTATCCTTTTGAATATTTTGATGTCATCAGCATACAAAAGTATATCACAATTAATCGAGTCACAAATGTCGTTAATAAACAAAAGAAACAATAATGGCCCAAGGTTAGACCCTTGAGGGACACCAGATTTAATCACGTAAGGATTACTACTGAAATTATTAAATATAACATATTGATGACGGTTTTCAAGGTAGGACTTAAAGAATTTCAATAGTTCCTGACTAAAACCGAAACGAGCAAGTTTATTTAAAAGGATTTTATGGTCAATTTTGTCAAACGCCTTTGCAAAGTCAGTGTATATTACATCTACTTGACCGTTTTTATCAAGAATTTCCGAAGCTTGCTGTGTAAAAGAACAAAGGTTTGTTGTTGTTGACCGCATTGGCATGAAACCATGTTGATGCACAGAAATGAAATTTTTGACTTGTGGAAATATCTGTTGATACATAATTATTTCTAAAAGTTTAGCAAAATTCGATATAATAGATATAGGTCTATAATTTTTCACCATTGATGGATCACCTGATTTCAAGACTGGACACACTTTTGTATGCTTCCATAATGACGGGAAATTACCACTCGAAATACAATAATTATTGTATAAATGCAACAATGGTGAACATAGAGCATAAATACAATCTCTAACCAAGAAACTCGGTATTTGATCAAGTCCTGCTGTCATAGAGTTTTTCAGTTTACTACCCGCCAGAAGTATGTCATTCTCTGAAATTTGAATTTGAATGTTGTATGAATTTATTAAACTATCGCTGTTATTATTGTTGTTTAAATCGATGCTACCAACAAGGGATGAATCAGTGTAAACACTAGAAAAATAATCCTTAAATAAATTTAAAATCGCTACCGGATTATCACCATTATCATTCTCGTATTTCATTATGCCGGGTATTCTGGAAGTACCTTTATTTGCGTTAACAAACGACCAAAAACTCTTAGGATCCACAGTTACATTGTGTTCAATCTCACGAACATAATTCTTATACGACTCGCTAATCTGCCTTTTAGTAAGTGTTCTAATTTTTTGTATTCATCGTAAAAATATGAATCATTAAATTTCTTATATTTGGAATACAATCTAGATTTTAATTTTAAGTTTTTAATAATATCATTGGAAAACCAGCGGGGATAAGAATTATTCCGTGATTTACGCAGTGGTACATGCTGATCAAAAATTGAGTATAATATGTCATAAAACCTGTGACATGCGTCTTCTAAATTATTACAGTTATAAACTTCAGACCAGTTACAATCTAATAATGATTTATACAAAAGTTGAAAGTTTGCTTTTTTGAAATTATACATTTTAACATTTGTATTGCTGACAAAGTTCGTACTACGATTAACGGACATACACAAAGACACTGTTAAAGACGGATGATATGCATCCTCTTTAACTAGTGGAAAGATATCGCGCAACACTTCACACTGAACATTGGTAAATACTAAATCTAACATACGACCATAATCATTGAGCACCAGGTTACATTGAGTTAATTGCATGTAAGCAGAGAAATTTTGCAAATGTTCAGTGAGATTGTCATTATCACGCATTAAACAATAATTAGGAATATTAAAGTCACCTAAGATTAGAACATAATTTTCAGAGATACATTTATGCTCAAAATATGTAGTTAATATATCCAAATCTGCTATGCTCGGGCTAACAGGGATATATAAAACGTAGATAACAATACTATTAGTCTCCAGAAATAATCTACAACCAACAATGTCGACTGAAGGTAGACTATGTTTAAGATTTTGAACGTCTATTAATTCGTGTTTAAATTTATTTCTGAAAGCTAATAGCACACCACCGCCACGAGTGACGTTGAGCGCTGCAAGGTCTCTGTCTTGTCGGAGCACAGTATAGTACTCAGGCGGGAACAGTTCGGAGTTGGAAATGTCAGATTGTAACCAAGTTTCGGAAATGCAAATTATATCGTACTCACACTCAGCGATGGAGAGGTAGAATTCACGCATTTTGTTCTTTAAACTACGCACATTTTGATAGTAACACGACACTACGCATTGGCTTCGGTGTTCGATGTTCCTTTCCCTATTTCGGAATCTACATCAGCATTCTCGGTTTCTCTTTGATTTGTTTGTGAATCGGTATGAAACGATTCATAAAAAGCTCTATTTTCGGTCCTTTTTAATGTTGGACACAAATCTAGTAAACTTTTTACTTTTGGAGGATTTAATTTTAATGGTCCATTATATAACGGTTTCAAAGCAAACTCTGTTGGAAGATTGATTTTATTTCCGATTATACATCTTCTCCAAGGCCCAGAATATGTGTCTCGTACTAAAATGAAGTCAGAGTGATCCTTAGTTATTGTGTACATACGAATACTTCTTAACGTAAGTGGAGGTTTCGGTGTTTTTAGAAAGTAGGGTTCAACAGAGGAACAATCAAATGAGTTTTCGTCTCAGTACCTTCGGTGTTCTCCATCACACGTTTCAGGACACCCTCTTCAACCACAATAGAGTCCCATTGTGCCCAGTACGATTTTACTTTCCGGGAATGTGGTGCAACATTTTCCCATGCTAGCTTTTCTTCACTGCTCTTCCAATCCAGTATTATTTTCAAATCCGCGTCATTCTCTTGGTCTTGGCGTAGTTCGTCTGGATGCCATCTATCGTCAACTATTGTTGTCATCGCGACGATGGAATGTTTTTCTTCTATTCGGCAACAGTGCTTACATTCCTCTTGACATGGTCTTCTCGGCAATGCGTCCGCATTACGATAACTCGTTCCTGCTCGATGTTCAATTACAAAGTCATATTCCTGCAGTCGTTCAATCCATCTGGCTACTTGACCTTCAGGATTCTTAAATTATAGTAGCCATTTTAGAGCAGCGTACTTGTAGAAATGTTCGATGGACTTTACGACTGCTAATAATTCCTTCCTTGTTACACAATAATTCCTTTCTGGTTTTGACAATGTCTTGCTGAAGTAGGCAATAACCTTCTCATGTCCGTCTTGTACACTGCCAATTCCAACGTTGCTGGCATCTGTGTCTAGTATGAACTCTCCTTCTGACAACGGGTAACTTAAAACAGGTGCGCTTGTCAAGGAATGTTTCAGTTGTTTGAATGCGGCTTGAAAGTCCGTTTCCCAGATTAATCTTCGGCCTTCTTCAGTAAGCTTCGTCAATGGTTTCGCAATATTGGCAAATCCGGGTACGTATCGTCGATAATAGGTGCACAAACCAAGAAAACTTCTAAGTTCATGTTTGTCTCTGGGTACTGGCCAGTCTTCAACATCTTTTATTTTCTCGGAGTCTACTGCAATCCCTCTGCCGGAAACGATGTGTCCAAGATAATGAACTTCCTCCTGGAATTGGTGACATTTTTTCGGGCTGAGCTTCAGATTGGCCTTTCTTAATCTTTGGAAAACCTCTTCTAAGTTCTGCATGTGGTCCTAAAACGTTTTCCCGACTACAATAATATCGTCGAGGTAAACCAAACAAGTTTTCCATGATAGTCCAGCTAAAACGGTTTCCATGAGTCGTTCGAAAGTTGCAGGGGCATAGCAGAACCCAAATGGCATAACAGTAAATTGCCAAAGTCCTGTGCCGATGGTGAAGGCTGTCTTCTCTTTATCCTTTGGCTCCAAATCGACTTGCCAGTAACCGCTTTTTAAATCCAACGTGGAGAAAATCTTTGATCCAGCCAAAGTATCCAGTGTATCATCTATTCGGGGCAGCGGGTAGATATCTTTCTTCGTTACGTTGTTAAGTTGACGATAATCAACGCAAAATCGTGTAGATCCATCCTTCTTCTTCACTAACACCACTGATGAAGCCCATGGACGACTTGAAGGCTCAATCACGCCTTCCAACTTCATGTCCTCAACTATTATCTCAGCTTCTTCTCGCTTTGCCAGTGGTAATCTTCTTGCTGGTTGGCGGATGGGTCTTGCGTCTCCGGTGTCTATTTTATGGCGGACCACGTTGGTTCTTCCCTAGGAGTTCTTGTCATACTCAAATACGTCCTGATATTTCCCGATTAAATTTTTCGTCTTGGTTTTCTGGTTGGCGGTTAATTCTTGGAATGATGACATTTGATTGACTAATGTGTCCGGGATTTTACTGCATGTCGTTTCCTTGGCCGTAATAGTTCAAATAATCGAGGATACTGATGAACATTCCCCGACTTTTGTCCCACTTTTAATAACAACGGGATACAAATTAATGTTCATTACTCGAACCGGTACTATCTTCTTTGCTTTTATTAGCGATTTTCCAATAACAACTCCGAGTCCTGTTCTGGTATCATCATTCTTGAGTTCTACCTTCCAGTCTTCCTTCTACGATAATCTCACTTCGCTCTGGGAGAGTGACATCTTCGGCTATTAGCACACGTACGGCGTCGTCGTCCCGTGGATGTAATACGAGCTCATCTTCATTGACCACCATCACGCCACTCATGATGTCCAAGAATGAGTTCATCTTCAACGTCAGCTACCAGCACACGATGTTCAAAGGAGGTATCCCCGATAGTGATGTTTAAATCCAGCTCTCCAGATGCGGTAGCTTGTTCTTCAGTTGCTGTACGTAATAGCCACTTGGTTAGATGAAGATGTGTCTTGTCAGTTCTTTTTGCTACGTCGGGTCGAATAATTGTCTTCGTCGCACCCGTATCTAGTAACATTTTAAGTGGTCTTTCGTCAATATAGCCATCCACATAGATGCTGTTGGCTTGATGATGAAAGGATGCATCATAGCCGATGGAATGTGGAACTACTAGTTTACGGGTCGACTCATCTTCTTCTTTCTTCATTTCGGTCTTCTTCTTCAACTTCTTGCACAGCCTTTGCGGGTGATCGAGCTCATCACAATTCCAGCAACGTAGTTTTCTTCTTTCTGGAATCATGTCATTGACGATTCGACGCATCCGCTTCTCTAAATCTTTAATGTTTTCAGTCCTCTCAGCGTCAATATTCCTCACTCTGTATTGGTTACGTGAAGCTTGTTTAGGAGCTTCATGTTCTAACGCAATTGAGAGTGCATCACTTATAGTTTTTGTGTGAGCTATTCTTAATGATTTCTGGATTTCGTTGACAAATTGTTGAATAGCCAGGGTCTGTATCACGCTCTCCGGAGCATCAGGGAATGCGAGGTGAACCAAGCGAGATATGTCCGCTTCGAATCTTTGAAGTGTCTCTTTTGATTCCTGATATTTATTATTTAGTTGCGTCTGGTACACCTGTTTAAAATGTGCGTTGCCATACCGCATATCCAGTTGTTTGACTAGCAATTCGCAGTCTTCTTGCTCTTCTGGTTTCACCGTTTGAATAATATTGAGGGCTTCTTCTTGTAGGGCAAGGGCCAGATTACTAGCCTTCTCCTCTTATGACCAACCATTTATTTTTAGTAGGGGAGCATAAGGCATTCCGTGACGGTTTTCGTGCCGAAATTGCGGAAGTGGTCTTGTTCGGTCACAAACTACCTATAGATTAATAATTTACATGGTGTCATTCCATGTTCTAATGCAGACAGATTTGGTGACGTGTTAAAGATGACGAACATGAAGAATGTGTAAAACTTTTATTTTTCATCCGATGTTAGCGTTACACGGCTCATTCGATAGATAATTTTTTGCTCTACAAGAAGGTTGTTAGAAATTTCTTCGCAAAGTTGATTTTTTCCAAAATAATTGGAAAAATGTAGAAATTTTATAGATTTTTGCAGATTTTTCATGTCTGCATTATACCCATGTCGGATTTGGTGGTTGAAGGGCTGATGGAATTTTTTAAAATTAACATATAAGTAAGAAGGAACAATTGCAGGGGACCCCTATTTAAGCTCTGTACCCCATTTTAGGAGGCTTTAATAGTAAAGCATAGAGGAAAATAAGGCTTCCTAAGGCAGTTTTAGAGCTAAAATTTCGAAAGTGGTCTTGTTCGATAACAATCTACCTATAGATAAATAATTACCATGGTGGCATGCCAAGTTTTAATCCAGACAGATTTGATGACGTCATAAAGATGGCGGACATGAAAAATGAGTAATTTATTTATTTTTCGTCCGATTTTAGCGTTACACGACTCATTTAATAGAGACATTTTCCTCTACAAGAAGGTTATTTGAAATTTCTTCGTAAAGTGGATTTTTCCCAGAATAATTGAAAAAATGTGAAAATTTTAACGATTTTTGCAGATTCTTCATCTCTACACTATACCCATGATGGATTTGTTGGTGAAAGGGTTAATGGAATTTTTGTATGTTAAAATATATGTAAGAAGGAATATAAACTGCAGGGGAATTCTTTTTAAGCTCTGTACCTCATTTTGGGGGATTATGAATATAGCATAAATTTGATTTAAATTACTAGTTTTAAAACATTTAAAAATCGTCCAAATTCCACAAAACGGAACAGATACAAATCTAAATATAGAGGATGAGGACTATTTTGTAAAGTATCAGAGTTTAATTGTAAAATTAAATCATATTAACGCACTAGTACGTATGAATTGCTGTCTATATATCAGAGGTATGGATGATAACAGAATAACGGAAAGAAACGAGAGAATACTAAAAATAATGGAAATAGACATTACTGTATAGACTAGCAAGGCTACACAGAGCAGTTTGCGAACAAGAAAAGATAAATTATAGGTAATAATATAGGAAAAATTGAAATTAAATAAAAAGTTAGTAGCACAGAAGGCATGATAATATTACTTTCAAAGCCAATTTTTGATAGAATTTTTATATTGACATTATTTATCTAGGTTGATAATATGGCATATTGTTTGTTTTTTTAATATTCTCTCGTTTCTTTCTGTTATCTCCCATACCTCTGATACATAGACAGCATGACAGCGATTCATAAGTACTAGTGCATTAATATGCTTTAATTTTACAATTAAACTCTGATACTTTACAAAATAGTCCTCATCTTCTATTGTTACGGTCCGTTGCTTCGGCTGCGCCCTTTTTGCCGGCGTTTAGACAAACTCTGTTACTTCCAGGCGTAGTGGTAGTCTGGATGGCTTGACCGAACTTAAGTCAACGTCTGACCTTGCGCTCATGGTCGCGACGCGCCATGGTCATCCAACTCCTGCAGGATTATTTCCGACTGTGGCCAAGCTAGGTTTTCTTTTCTGATTTAGCCGTTGAAAAAGTTACACGTGTGTGAGTTTCGTTATCGTTTTTCGATCCACTTTTGTGGGATTTTAAGTGCACCAGTAACTTGTTGGAAAAGTGTTTCCGCCGGAGTGCTCCGGGACCTGATTCACGAGCTAAAAATCAAAGAGTTAGCATACACTTTACAAGCCGTCCATCATCACAGGCTTGCATTTTACGATTGAACTTGACGTTGAATTGTACTTACATTGAATTTTACGTTGACTTTTACGTCATCGTTTTACGTTGAATTGACGTACCTACGTCGTGCTTTACACGTTCAATTCTATTTACTGGATCCAAATATTCCAATTTGTGATCGGATGTTCACTGTGGAACATTTCGCACCATCTGAGTTCCCCAATTATCGCTGGAGACGAGATCGAGTCGCTGCACCTGGCTGTGGAACGATTGAAACCCGTCAGCTACATCACCGGCTATTCCATGCCAGCTGGACATTCAGCCAAGCCGTCTGACAGCTGCGACCTCGACCGTGATTCAGATAAGATATACCCCTACATTATATTGTTTATTTCATTGTTTGATTATTCGTTATAATATTATATTGTTTTACCTGTGTATTGCGTATTGTGCACGTCACACTGCACCACCAGAATTCAGCATCGTAGTAGATTTGTACGACGCGCGGAACCGCATTTTTAGGTTAGATCATTACGCACTTTTGTTTAGGCCTCTAGGGCACTGCAACTCCACAGTCTGCAGGAATTGATAGTTATTTCATCTCTATATCGTGCACCGCACGCTGTCGTATGGTTAACCACGCGAATACCGCGCGATCTAGTTGTTACACACGCATAATTTCTGTTTTGACAGTTGTTGTCAGCATATCACTTCCCGCTACGCCGCGGATCGCCGTCCCCTAGACTTGGCGTATGTCATACTCGTGCGCATGCGTCCGCACTTCGGAATAAATCATTGCGTAGCTGTCAATGTCACCGTGTTTTGTATTATTTATTTGCAATATATTCATAGTACGTGAAATTATTCAATCTTTTATTATTAAAAGCAACGACGTGCCTATCCTTTCCCGGAGGTTAATCAACAGCCTTGTTGGATTAGTGGTCATGTTGATTGGCGCCCACATTTCTTCTTATTTTTTTTTCAGCGGGCCACCCCCCCCCCCACCCACTGAGCTTCCGTAATCCAACCGCCTAGCGCGGGAACCCAAAAAGGGTGTAGCACTATATTTAGATCTGTATCCGTTCCATTTTGTGGAATTTGGACGATGTTTAAATGTTTTAAAACTAGTAATTTTAATCAAATTTATGCTATATTCATAATCCTCCAAAATGGGGTACAGCGCTGAAAAAGAATTCCCCTGCAGTTTATGTTCCTTCTTACATATATTTTAACTACAATAATTCCATTAACCCTTTCACCAACAAATACATCATGGGTATGGTGCAGAGATGAAGAATCTGCAAAAATCGTTAAAATTTTCACATTTTTCCAATTATTCTGGGAAAAATCCACTTTACGAAGAAATTTCTAATAACCTTCTTGTAAAGGAAAAATTTCTCTATTAAATGAGTCGTGTAACGCTAAAATCGGACGAAAAATAAATGAATTACGCATTTTTCATGTCCGCCATCTTTATGACGTCATCAAATCTGTCTGGATTAAAACATGGCATGCCTCCATGGTAATTATTTATTTATAGGTAGATTGTTATCGAACAAGACCACTTTCGAAATTTTAGCTTTAAAACTGCCTCAGGAGGCCTTATTTTCCCCTATGCTTTACTATTACAGCCCCCTAAAATGGGGTACAGAGCTTAAGTAGGGGCCCGCTGCAATTTATGTTCCTTCTTACATATATGTTAATTTAAAAAAATTCCATGAACCCTTTAACCGCCAAATTTCGACATTTTTCCAATTATTTTGGGAAAAATCCACTTTACGAAGAAATTTCTAATAACCTTCTTGTAAAGGAAAAATTTCTCTATTAAATGAGTCGTGTAACGCTAAAATCGGACGAAAAATAAATGAATTACGCATTATTCATGTCCGCCATCTTCAAGTTCCTCAGGATTTTCACCAGCATCTTTTAGGGCTTTTCGTAGACGCTGTTGAAGTACGATCTTGACTCCCGCTGTGTCTAGATCCCGTTCTTCTAACTCCTTCTTGAGTTCAGCCACTTTTAAATCACTTAATTTAACTTTCTTTGTCGCCATTTTATTTATTTTTAATAACATTTCACAGTTTATTAACCCCACACCTGACACCAATTGTAACGGTTTTTAAATCCTTTATATTGACTTCACCGTCTTGTCTTCGTACGGCAAAAAAAACAAAAGTAAAAAATGACCGACTTCCCGGGATCCTATCGAGCTGAAATTTTGGAAATAGACTTTTGTCACATAACAATGCACTTTGGCAAAATTTCAGATTCTCCGCCATCTTGAAACGAAATGGCAGCTAGCTATCTCAAAATGTAATGCACCGATTGCGGTCAAATTTGGTGCAATAATAGCCAAGGATCTAACTTATGATGTAGATATATTAAAATGTCAGACAGCCATCTTGAAACAAAATGGCGGACAGATATCTCAAAATGTACTGAAACTATTGCGTTCAAATTTGGTACAGTAATAGCTAAGAATCTGTCTTGAAACATAGGTATATTAAAATGTTAGTCCGCTATCTTGAAACAAAATGGCAGCTAACTATTTCAAAATGTATTTATTTAGGTGAAGTGTAAAATCAGAATAACACGAATATTTATATAACAAGTTTATTAACGAAAAATAAAAGATAAAAGTTAATGATAATTAAATAAACACGCACTATTAATTAACTTAAAATACTAATTATACACTAAGAATATTTATTTACACACTTAACACTACTACGATTATTTATTTATACACTATAACTATTTATTTACCCACTAAATAACATTAAACTCTATTTATGTCACAATACATCAATTAGTACTATTTATAATAATAATAATAATATTCTTTATTATCCAACAGGACTAAGTCCCAATTACAGAATAATGTACACTATGTATTCAAGAGTGAGATAACACAATAAAGGCCTTAATAATAATGATAATTACCAAAATATATAAGAATAACCATAATAATAACCATAAATAATAAAGAACCATAATAATAAACATAGTAATAAACCATAATAATAACCATAATAACCTGAATAATTGAGAAAGAAAATAATGGTTACAAAAATTCAACATTATTTAAATTATTTTTAAATTCAGTACCATTTGACGCAAAATCAAGTTGGTTACATAAATTATTATATAAACGACACATCATATTAATAGGAGAATTATAATAATAATTAGTGCGAGAGAAACTAGAATGAAATGTGTCAGCACACCGCGTATTACAAGTGTTGACATAAAAATTTAGCCTAATTACTAAATAAATATCATCTACAATATTATTAACAATATGTTACAGAAATAAGATCATGAATTTCATGCGTCTAAATTCCAAGGGTTCTAGGTTAAATGTAGTGAGCAGTACAGTGTTGTCAAATTGAGGCCAAAAATGATGTAGTCTGTAGAATACCGACTTGCAGAATTTCTTTTGAATGTTTTCAAAAGCAATTATCAAATATTTTTGTGCTGGGTTCCAAATAACCGAAGCATAATCATGTTTGCTTAAAACTAAAGCTTGGAACAAAGATATATAGGATTGTACATTATTAAAATTCTGAGTTGATCGCAATATGAAACCAACAGTTTTATAACAAGACGTAATTAAAGATTCAATATAAAAAATAAAAGTAAGCCTTGAATCGAGAAGTAACCCTAAATCTTTTACAATGAAGAGACGGTTCAGGAGGTACCCCATTCATTTTGTATTGAAAATTTATGGTGCTGTTTCGCCTGCTGTAGCTTATAATTTGACATTTACCTAGATTGAATTTTAGATTATTTACTACAGACCAGTTGAAAATTAAATTTAAATCATGTTGCAAAGTGAGGCAATCGTTGATATCTGATATAGTTTGATAAATTTTGAAGTCATCTGCATACATGATATATTTTGAGTGTTGCACTACATTAGTCAAGTCGTTTACAAACAAAAGAAACAATAAAGGGCCTAATACAGAACCTTGAGGGACTCCAGAGTACGCAGTAAATAGTGCAGATTTAAAACCGTTACAGAAAACGTACTGCACTCAATTATGAAGGTAAGACTCAAATAAATTTAGCAAGTTATTCGTAAAACCAATTGAGCTTAATTTATATAGTAATATTGAATGAGTAACTGAATCGAAAGCTTTTGAAAAGTCCGTGTAGATGACATCAACCTGTTTCTTTGCTTCAAAAGCGTCGAAAATGAATTGAATAAAGTTGGTTAAATTTGTGACAGTAGAGCGACGACGAACGAAACCATGTTGAAAAGTACTAATATAAGAGCTACTTTGAGATTGAATCTGTGTAAATAAAATAAATTCATATATTTTAGCGACTGTGTAAACAAGAGATTGGCCTATAATTATTAATTTGTGATTTATTACCAGATTTCAATAAGGGTATTATTTTAGAATCTTTCCATTTAGTTGGGAATGTTTTAGTTTTTATACTTAAATTAAAAAGTAAATACAAAGGATAATTTAAAATATCACTACAGCCTTTGAAAATCTACACAGGAATTCCATCCGGACCTACAGATTTAGAATTTTTCTGACATTTAATTGCATTAGAAACTTCAGCTAAAGAGATGTTGGTGACAGAAACTGAATTCACCATGCCAGAGTGAATAAAAATATTAGAAAAATCAATATTATCTACAGGAAGGTTATAAGCACTTTCGAAAAAATTAGCGAAAGCTTGAGCAATTTCTGGACCCGTTTCAAACGATTCATTGTTGTGATGTAATGTTGAAGGAATTTTACCAGTTCCTTTCTTTTTATTAATGAACTCCCAGAAACTATTTGGATCATTTACAATGTTGTCTTCGACAGAACTAATATAGGAATTATAAGCATCCCTAACTAACAGTTTAACATTACTCCGTAAAAGTTTAAATTTATTTAGGTGCGTGACAGACTCAAATCTTTTGTAGAGTTTCCGGTGGTGTTCTTTCTGCTTTATTGTTGAAATGATTTCACGAGTGAACAATACCGGGTATTTACTACTGCGTGAGATAGACTTGGGGATGCAAATATCAAATATCCTGTATAGTACGGAATAAAATTGGTGGACTGCATCATTTACATCTGCACAGGTCTCTAAGAATTGCCAATCTGTTTCTATAAGGAGTTTGTATAAGAGAGCATAATTGCCCTTTCTAAAATTATACATAGGTTGAGGATTGGATTTGAGCTTAGATTGACCAATGGTAGTTATAGTACAATCAATATCAAGCGCTGGATGGTGTTTGTCTTCAGGAATAATGCTGAACGTGCTTTTTAGTACAGTACAGTTAACATTTGTAACAACAACATCGAGAATATTATTATTGGCATTTGGTACAATATTTACTTGCAACATGGTCAACAAATTTAGAAAATTAAAAAAATTAGTAACATGATTATTTGCTGGATGGCCTAAATAATAATGATTTAGATGCGTAAGGTTTAAATCGCCAACAAATAAGACATTTAAATTCAATACAAAAGGTATAGTACTAATAAAGTCATAAAATTCAAGGTAGACCGACGAGTGGGTATCAGGTGGAATGTAGACAGCAATTATATATATATATATATATATATATATATATATATATATATATATATATATATATATATATATATATATATATATATATATGTAATTGTGACAATTATTTGAGCAAATTTTAACACATATAAAATCAATGTTAATTAAATCGCAGCTTATGGATTGCTGTTGTGGATTTAAAGTGTCCTTGACTGCTATGAGAACTCCG